>VMDO01008554.1:0-83340 GCA_007922755.1 Pedetes capensis
TGTTTCATTCTGTTGTACACAGGATCACTATGAGTCAGACCTGATTTAACAGCACCTAACGACCACAACAACAAAAACCTGCCTTAAGCAGCTGCTTGTTCTGCTTGGGCCCTTTGATGGGTGAATCATGTCCCCTCCCCAAAAGATATATTTAAGTCCTAACCTGTGCTCCCTGAAAATGTAACCTCATTTGGAATAGCGTCTTTGCTAGATGTCAAGTTCAAATTAGGTCATGTTTAACTAGGGTGGGGTCCTAAACTAGTATGATGGTGGTCCTTATTGTTAGGTACCATTGAGTTGGGTCCAACTCATAGTGACCCTATGTTCATACGGTTTTCAATGGTTAATTTTTTCAGGATTGCTTTGGGAGAGGCTGCCACGTCCTTCTCCCATTTTTTGCAGTGCTAGAGATCGAACCCAGGACCTCAGAGACTGCAGAGCAGCACTCTACCAACTGGGCTACATCCAGCTCCAGCTACATCCGGCCTCCTTAGAAGAAGAGAAAATGGAAACAGACACCCTCAGAGGGAAGAGCGTGTAAGACACATGGGGAGAGTGCCACATGATGGTGGAGGCAGAGACCAGAGAGGGATGTCTACAAGCCAAGCACCGCCCAGCATTGCGGGCAAAACCAGAAGCTGGAGGAGGCAAGAAGGAACCCATCCCCAAAGCCTTCACAGGGAGGCTAGCCTTGCACACACTGGGATTTCAGACTTTTAGTTTTCGGAATGGTGTTTGTTGTTGTTAGGTGCCATCGACCAGAACTGTGAGACAGTAAATTTCCGTTGTTTTCAGATTCCTACTTTCTGCTACTTTGTTAGGTAGCCCTGGCAAAGAGATACATCTGCACCGTTTTGTCTTCTCCTTGACTCAAACTCACTCCTTACTCTACAGATAACATGTGCCTAGGGATAAGCATGCACAGTACACAGCCCAGCCCTCCACACACAGCTTCTCAAACCAACACCGACGTAGGTTGTGTGGAACTACTCGATTGCGGAGGCATTAGAATGTTACCACTCTCAAGAAAAAAATTTGAACCGGGTGCGGTGGCACACGCCTGTAATCCCAGCAGCTCAGAAAGAGGAGGCAGGAGGGTCGCAAGTTCGAGACCAGAGGCAGTCTGTGTAATTTAGCAAGACCGTCTCAAACAGTAAAAAAAATGGGCTGAGGGTGCAGCTCAGTGGTCCAACATTTGCAAAGCATGCAGACACAGGGCCCTGGGTTCAACCCCCAGTACCGCAAAAAAAAAAAAAAAAAAAAAAAAAAAAGAAAAGAAAAGAAAAGAAAAGAAAAAAGTTTTAACATACACAAATGGAGCAGTATGATCAATGCTATGTGCCCAGCCCCAGCTTCAGCACCCATCATTTTCCTGATCTTATTTTAGCTCTCCCCTACCCACATTATTTTGCATGAAGGAGTATGCGGAACATTTTAAAGCAAACTCAGCACATCATACCAGGTCATCTGTCGAGCTTCAAAGCTACTCCAAGACAGTGGTTTTGGTCATCTTTAAGAATTGTGTATTTTGTTAGTCACACAAAAGAAATTAACAGGATTTTATGTCTGGGTCCTGTTTTGCTCAGTGGTGTTTTTGTTTCAATTGTTAAAATATAGTTGCTTTTAATATATTCATTTATGCAATCATCGACCACAATTTAATTTTAGAACATTTTCATCATCCTCCAAAGTAATTCTGTACTAAACAGCAGGCCTTCCCCATATTCTTCCTTCCAGCCAGCCAGCCACTAATCTACTTTCTGTCCCTATAGATTTTCCTATTTTGAATATTTCATATCAATGGGGTCATACAACAAGTAGTCTTTAGTAACTGACTTCTCTCACTTGGCATATTTGCAAGATGCATCTAGGCTGTAGAATGAGTCAGAACATTATTATTTTTCTTGGCTGAATAATATTCTGTTGCTTGGATATACCACATTTTCTTTATATAATCAATCAATGGGCATTTGGGTTGTTTCTACCTCTTGGCAATTATGAACAATGCTCTGATGAACATCAGCATACAAGTTTTTGTGTAGATGTGTTTTCACTTATTTTGTGAATATACCTAAGAGTGGGATTTCTAAGGTATAAAGTAACTCTGTTTAAAGTCACCAAACTATTTTTCCAAGTGGCTATACCACAATCCCAACAGCAATGTATGAAGGTTCCAATTTCTCCATAAACTCACCAATGCTTGTTATTCTCCATCTTTTTTATTATAGTCATCTCAGTAGGTATGAAGTAATACCTCATTGTGGTTTTAATTTGCGTTTCCCTAATGACTAAAGATACTGAGTTTTTTTATGGATTTATTGACTATTTCATTTCTACATCCTTTTTGGACAAATGCCTCTTTAGATCTTTTCTTTGTTTTTGAGGGGGATTTTATTTGTTTGGCTTTTGTTTTTTTGAAACACAGTCTCACTATGAAGCCTAGGCTGACCTCAACTTGTGATCCTCCTGCCTCAACCTGCCAAATACCAGGATTATAGACTTGTACCACCATGCCCAGTTTTTTGGTTTGTTTTGTTTTTTGCCTGATTTTTAATTGGATAAACCTTTTTTAAAATTAGGTCACAAGAGCTCTTTATACATTCTGGATTCATATAGCAGATACATGATTTTGCATACATGTATCAGATGATTTGCAAATACTTTTTCCTGCCTGTGAGCTGTCTTTTTACTTTGTGGGTGATCTTTGTTAGCTTGTTTGTTTGAGATGGGATTTCCTGTGTTCCTCAGGTTGGTCTTGAACTCCTGGGCTCAAGTGGTCCTCCTACTTCAGTCTCCTGAGCAGTTAGGAATTCAGGTACTCACCCCCGCATCTGGCTTGGATGTTATCATTTGAAACACAAAAGTTTTCAGTTTGATAAAATCCAATTTTTATATATTTTTTTTGTTGTTTGTGTTTTTGCTGTGTAGCTAAGAAACAATTGCCTGATTCAACATCACAAAGATATATACCTATGTTTTGTTTTGTTTTGTTTCTAGGAGTTTTATCATTTTAGCCCTTAACATTTAGCAGTATGATCCATTTTGGATTAATTTTATATATAGTGTGAGGTAGGGGTCCAAATTTATTCTTCTTACATGGATATAGACATTACATTTTAATTCAATTTCTTAGTAACTTATTCTATGATGTTGTACTGTTTTCCATAAATCATCTTTAGATCACTTTCATTAGACTACAAGCTGTTATTGTTGTTGTTAGGTATCACCGAGTCAGGTCCAACTCATAGCAATCCTGTGTACAACAGAATGAAACACTCCCTGACACTGTGCCATGTATACAATCTTTTATGTTTAAGCCCATTGTTGCAGCCACTATATCAATCCATCTAGTTGAGAGTCTTCCTTTTTTTTTCAGACTACAGGCAGGAGGATAAAAAAGAAAACCTAGGGGCCAAAGGTACAACTCAATGATAGAGCAGGTACTTAACACATGCAAGACCCTGCCTGGGTTTTATTCCCAGCAGCCCCCACCCACTCCACCCCACCCCACCCCCCAAAAAAGGAGACAAACAAAAAAGAAGGAAAAAAGAAAACTCTCATGAAGAAATATTTCAAATGAGGAAGTGGTTAGCCCTTCCCTCATTGCCTGTAAACTGTAACTCATTTCCAGTCTTAGTTTTGTCTCTTTTTCTTATGACATTCTACAATGCTGTCTAGCACTTAGCTGACTCAGTCAGTCATGACTGTACCAATTAGTGCTGCCTCAACCTCAGCTATGCAGTTCAAAACTTCAGTTTAGCGAAGATGTTGGGCACCAACAATGTGTCTGTTGACCCAAGGTAAATCAGAGACAAAAAGGCAAGTGCCCTGCCCTCAGATAATCACAGCCCAGCCAGCCAGAGGGAGGGCGTGTAAATTGCATGGAGTGAGTAGGAACATGGACAGAAGGAGTGGGTCCAGGAGAGGGCCGGGAGGGGCGGGGGGATCCACACAAAGACTGAGAACTGGGCCCAGGCAGGGAACCCCAATGCCTTATATTGGCCTGAGAGGGGTCTTGTCATCCCCAGCAGATCATGTCCCTACAGCAGGTGGACCCAGGCATGCCAGACTTTCAATTTTTGTCAAGAGAAGTAGAAAAAAATATATAGGTTTTGTGTGTAATCTCTCATTTTTTAAAGTTAACTAACTTGAATTTTTAAAAACTTTCCAGTGTCAGCTGGGCATGGTGGCGCACGTCTGTAATCCCAGCGGCTTGGGAGGTGGAGACAGGAGGATCGCAAGTTCGAGACTAGAGGAAGTCTATGTAACTTAGTGAGACCCTGTCTCAGGAACTAAGGAAAAATAAAATAAAAGGGCTGGGGGTGCAGCTCAGTGGTCCAGCACTTGCAAAGCATGCAGGCGTGAGGCCCCGGGATCAACCCCCACTACCACAAAAAAACAAAAAACAAAAAACAAAAAAAAAAACTTTCCAGTGTGTTCTTCAAAAAGTTAAATACAGAATTGTAGTATGACCCAGCAATTCCACTCTAGATATGTTCCCCAAACACCTGAAAGCAAGGACTCATACAGATATTGGTATGTCATTGTCTATGGTGGCATTATTCACATAGTCAAAAGATGAAACAAAGATGTAGCTGTCCATCGACACCTGAGTGGATAGACAAAATGTGGTATATCCATACCATAGAATATTATTTACCCATTAAAAATGAATGCAAATGAAAAGAAAATACATCTTTTAAAATGTAGCACTGATACAAGCTACAACAGATATATACTTCGAAAACATTGTGTTCAGTGAGATAAGCCAGCACACAAAAAATAAATATGACTGCACTAATATGAAATATGATGATTTGACAAATTCAGAGACAGAAAGTAGATAAGAAGTTACCAGGAAATGGGGTGGAAAAGTGGTTAGGGATGAGCAGCTATTTATGGTACAGTGTTTGGGGTGATGAAAAAATTTTGGAAATAGTGGTGAGAGTGGCACGATATTGTAAATGTAATTAATGCCACTGAATTTATACTTAACAATAGTTTAAATGGAAAATCTTATGTTACATGTATTTTGCCACCAAAACAACAGAAACCCTACAGAGTGTGACCTGGCAAACATATCAGGGGTTGCACTGTGAACTGTGAACTACCAGCTTAGGACCATGACCTCTAACTAACTAACACTTCGTGGCTTCTAGAGAAGGCATTGAATACCTTTATATGCAAGGACTTGGTGATGATAAAGAGCTCATGACGGTACGACAGGTGGGAGCTGGAGAGGTAGATAAAATAAAATACATATTTTCAATCCTTAAGGAAATTAAAGGCTGGAAATAGACATAGCAGTAGGAATAGAGCAATATGATTTCAGGTTTTGTTCGACGTCATTCTGTTGGATCTGACTCATAGAGGCCCTATGTACAACAGAATGAAACACTACTAAACACCGTGCCATGTATATGATCTTTCTATGTTTGAGCCCAGTGTTGCAGACACTGTGTTTCTTCTCATTTTCAGTTATGCCACATCAGCAAAAGGAGGCCCAAGAGGCTTTACTCCATTCCTATTAATAAGGATGACTCTACTTTGAGGGGGCAACTCTTCCCCAGCCATTTCTTGAATGCCTTCTAACCTGGGGGGCTCATGTTCTGACACTATATTTGACAGTGCTTTTCTGCTGTTCATAGGGTTTTCTATGGCTAATGGTTTAGGGAGTGGGCAGCTGGGTCCTTCTCCCTGATTTGTCTTAGTCTGGAAGCTCAGCTGAAACCTGTCCCGCATGGGTGGCCCTGCTGGTATCTGAGATACTGGTGGCCTAGCTTTCAGCGTCACAGCAACACACAAGCCCCCACAGCATGACAAGCTGACAGACTCGTGGGGGAGGTTCTAAAAATGTGCCTTGAGACATTTGGAGAGATGGCCACTCCTGGTGTGGGGATCACTAGGGGGTTGGTAAAAGCAAAGGAATGTAAGCTAAAGGTTAAAGGACAGGAGAGAAGTCAAGGATGTTCCAGGACAAGGCATGGCAGGAGCAGGGTCTGGGGCCAGGGCAACAGAGCGTGTACCTGAGCATGGAGCCCAGTGTGACTGGGACAGAATCCAGGTCAGGAGTAGCTAAAAGGTAGGAGGGGATCAGGACAAGGGCACTGTGATTGCCAAGTTAAAACTTAGCAGAAAAATTTGCAAAGCTAAAAGTGAGAATGACTATCCAGGCATCAGTGCATAAAATGGATGGAAAAGAGGAAAGACCTTCCAGGAGGCTCCTGAGGAGCCAGGTAGAGGTCAGGAGGGTCAGCCCTGAGCAGTGGCCGGAGCGGGAGTGAGGGGTGGGATGGGGGTCTCTTGTGGAGGAGGAATCCACACATGCTGACGGCTGCAAGTGGGACAAGGAGGTCGGCCTGGGGCCAAGGGTGGTGACTGTGAAGATGCAGAGAAGGGGCTGCACACTGAGGGGAAAGGGTTTAGGAGGGGTTGGTTTTGGGGTTGAGCTTCAATTGTGTTTGTCTGTGTTTTAGGTTAGAGGAGATGGGAGGGTAGAGAAAATCGGTGGGGGGACTGGGGAAACAGGAGGTGGGAAAGAGAAAGAGCAAATTGATGGAGCCCAGACACAAGAGGCAGCCAAGGGAGTGGAGAGACCAGCCAAGGGCTGGGTCATGCAGATGACAGGGCTTGAGAAAGGAAGAGAGGGTTTCCATTGCGAGAAAGCAAGGTGGCCCATACTCATGGAAAAGATAATAAATGAAGTCATCGCTGGTGCGGAAGACTCAACAGTAGCGCATCCACTGCAGTACATGGCAGAGGACGCCAACAGGGGCAAGTCTATGGCTGCTGAGTGACAACTGGGCATAGCTGAGGCTGCAGAGTAGCCAGAGAGCCAGCCCACTGACTGGGCAGAGAGTGGGAGGCACCTGTGACCGGGGCTGGTTCCAGGCCTGCCTGGAGGCTGCCTAACAACTCTGGATGGAGGGAATCTCACTCAGAGGAGGGACAGCTTTGTGGTTTGGATTCAGGGGAATTTTTTTTTTTTTTTTTTTTAGCTTTTTGTTCAAAGTCTTTTTACCCCCAAAATGTACTTCGCCACTGACAAATAATAATTGTATATATTTATGAGTACAATGTGATTTTTTGATATATGTATATATTATGGAATGATTATATCAAGCTAATTAACAAATCCATCACCTCATTACTTATTTTTGTGATAAATATTTAAAATGTACTCTTGCAGCCAGGCACAATTATTCATATCAGCAATCCCAGCAACTCAGGAGGCAGAGGAAGGAGGATCACAGGTTTGAGGCCAGAGGCAGCCTGTGTAACTTAGTGAGACCCTGTCTCAAGATAAAATTACAACATGGGCAAGGTATGCAGCCCAGTGGTAGAGCACTTGCAAAGTATGTGTGAGGCCCTGGGTTCAACCCCTAAGTACCACAAAAAAAAAAAAAAAATACTGTCATAAATCAGCAGAGTGGTGCATGCCTATAGTCTCAGATTCTCAGAAGGCTGAGGCAGGAGAATCACTTGAATCCAGGAGTTCAAATTGTTTTTACGCCCCATGCTGCTCTCTTTTCCTGCCTCATAAGTCAGGAGCTAGCAAGAACAAGAGGCAGGAGTTGAGGGTATAACTCAGTGGTAGAGTGCTTGCCTAGCATGTGAGAGGCCCTAGGTTCGATACCCAGCATAGGAAGGAAGGAAGGAAAGAAGGAAGGGAGGGAGGAAGGAAGGAAGGAAAAGAAGAGAAAGAAAAGGAGCTGTGCACGGTGGTACATGCCTGTAATCCAGCATTCAGTAGCGTGAGGCAAGAGGATTAGAAGTTCAAGGCCAGCCTGGGCTACATAGTGAGACCCTGTCAGAAGGGAAGGGAAGGAAAAGAAAAGGAGGGGAGGGGAGGGGAGGGGAGGGGAAGGAAAGGAATGGAAGGGAGAAGGGGATAGGGAAGAAAAAGAAAAGGAAGAAAAGGTTGGAAGAAGAAAAGAAAAGGAAGAAAAGCAGGAAGATTGCAAAATTGAGGACAGAGGCAGTCTGCACAACTTAGTGAAACCCTGTCTCAAAAGCACAGACAATGTGTAACTTAGCAAGACCCTGTCTCAATAAGTAAAAAAATGGGCTGGGGGTGCAGCTCAGTGGTCCAGCACTTGCAGAGCATACAAGCGTGAGGCCCTGGGTTCAACCCCTAGTACGGCGAAAAAAAAAAAAAAAAAAAAAGAAGCACAGACAGGATTGGGATACAACTCAGTGGTAGAACACTTGTCTAACATGTATTAGGCCATGAGTACTGCAAAAACAAACAAACAAACAAAAAACAGTGAAAACGAGCCAATTTGGTGGGAGTTGACATAGTCGGGAGGTCAGGTGGACAATAGCAAGAAGAACGCTGGGAAAGTAAGGGCAGCGCTGGAGTGGCCAAGGTGTGAGCAGTGGCCGGGAGGGGCCTGCTCCAAGGATGGAGGACCTGTTCCAGATGACATAGGCACAGCCCCAGGAATAGGGAGTGGATCATTCAGCAGAAAACCATTCCCACCCCACAAAAGCCATTCGGAGCACAGGGCCTATTGATGGTGGGCTGGTTTCAGCTCTCAAGTGAAACTGGCTCACTGAAAAAAGAGAAATGACAGCCCAGCGTGGTGGTGCATGTCTGTAATCCCAGCGGCTCAGAAGGCAGAAGCAGGAGGATCACAAGTTTGAGACCAGAGGCAGTCTGCATAACTTGAGACCCTGTCTCAATAAGTAAAAAAATGGGCTGAGGGTGCAGCTCAGTGGTCCAGCACTTGCAGAGCATGCAAGCACGAGGCCCTGGGTTCAACATCCAGTACTGTGGGAAAAAGAGAGAGAGAGAGAGAGAGAGAGAGAGAAATGTGGTAGAATCAAACATGAGGGCTGTGGGGACAGCTCAGGGGTTGAGTGCTGGCAAAAAGCATGGGTGAGGCCACGGGTTCAAGTCCCAAGTATCGCAAAAAAAGAAAAAAATCAAATACAAATCGGGTGGCCAACCCCAACTGTGCTAAGCAAGTCTGTGCCCTTTTGAATAAATGCTGAGTGTCAGTCTCACTGTGCCTCAGCCTTCTGTCCCACCCATTTCATAGGGTTACTCTGAGGAGAAATATAAATGCTATTTGAAAACATGTCACTCTCCAGTGCCCCATGTTATCCCATTGCAGTGCATTATAGAAAGCGATCCCTTTGCTTTGCAAGGTTGCACTACATGTTTAAAGTAAGTGGGTCCTCTGGGATCTGGAGACCCAGACATGCATTTGTTACAAGTGTTGACTGGTGCAAAAACTCCAAAAAAAAAACAATTTTTTTTGTGGTACTGGGGGTTGAACCCAGGGCCTCTCGCTTGCATGTTCTGCCAGTGCTGGACCACTGAGCTGCACCCTCAGCCCATTTCTTTACTTTTTGAGACAGGATCTCACCAAATTATGCAGACTGCCTCTGGTCTCCAGCTTGCGATCCTCCTGCCTCCTGTCTCCACCTCCCAAGCCACTGGGATTACAGGCAAGCGCCACCACGCCCGGCTCGAAAGCTCAATATTGCTTGCATCTAGCCTCCTGCTTTCTCTCCTCATGCAGGGCAGCCTCCACAGCGCCCAGCCCTTCCTAGTGAGTTGTTCTTTTTGGAGACAAATGTGTTCAGATGTTTTGTTACAGAAGCTGCTTTCCCCACTAAGACACGTGTGCCACAAGGCAGCAAGAAGAGTAAAATAAGGAACCTCCGAAGGTGAACACATCCATCCTCCCAGCACTGTGAGCCAAGTCCCTGAATCTGCATTTCTATAAAATGTCCCGGAAAGATGCTGGGGAGGGCAGAGATACGCGCAGAGGCGGAAAGCAGAGAACTTCTGTGAGGGAAGAATGGGGACGCATTGCAGTTTTGACTCAAGTGGATCCAAGACAATCAGTTTTGTGCAAGTGGCAAAAGAGGGGAGATGACTTCCTACCTAAGTGGGACACACAGCAAGAGCTGCGCGCTGAGAAAGGATGAGAGAACGGAGCTGAAGGAGACCACTGGGTCTGTGGCCTGGCTCAGGCTGACCCGATGACAAAATGATGCATTATTTTTCTTTTCCTCTCCTCTCCTTTCCTTTCTGTTCTTCTCTCTCTTTTTTCCTTCTTTGTGGTACTGGGGAGAGGGGGGATTGAACCCAGGGCCTCATGCATGCTTTGCAAGTACTCCACCACTGAGCTGCACCCTCAGCCCATTTTTTTTTTTTCTTTTAATTTTGAGACAGGGTCTCGCTAAATTGCACAGGCTGCCCCTGGCCTCGAACTCGTGGTCCTCCAGCCTCCACCTCCCAAGCGGCTGAGATGACAGGCATGAGCCATACCCTTGCCCTATCCATTTTTAAGTGTAACAGGGCACTGGGAGGATATTTAACCTAGTGATTGTGTTGTTGGTCAAAGGGAGATAAACATGGTGAGCACTGGGCCTGGTCCACAGCGGGGCTTGGTGTAGAGAGAGACAGGGATGTCCTTTCCAGGCGTGGCTGGCAGGCAAGGACCACCCAAGAGACGTGGATGCACCTGGCTGAGAAATTATCCTGAGAAGCAGAAACCCAGCAGCTATGATTTCATAAATAAAATTAATTCTTGCTGAGTGAGGGAAGAGACAATGGAATAAAGATCACAGAAATGGACAAAAAGAGAACTGACTGTAGACTTAAGAAGAGGGGCAGAATGACCACCAGGGCTACCCAGAGATCGCCGTGGGAGCCGCCCCGTGGGGCTGAGCAAGCGCCCCATGGAGAAGAGTCCTAACACCAGCGATGAGGACCCACTTCTTCCAAGTGGACCTTAATGCAGAGAGTACCAGGAAGCCCCTCAAGCCCTGGGACAGCTCAGGGCAGGCTCTGTCCTCACCGACACTGTCCTGTGCATGGCCGGCCTCCCGTCGGCCCTGCAGCCCCGAGAGCCTGGGGAAGGCAGGGAGCTCCGGGCCTGGGAGGAGGCTGCGGGAGCCCTGACTCAGCTGTCCTCATCTCTCGGATCACGGGTGGGCAGGACCGCGACGATGAGTCACTGGGAGCTGTGACTGCTATTCTGAGCTCTGCCAAGGACACGGACGCCCTTGCTGGCACCTGGCACCCTTCACAGTTCCTTTGCTTCCTGAGCTGGCTGCCAGGAGACAAGTGTTGGAAGGACGGGGATTTGAGTGTTTTTAGGCCAAGGAAGAACCCATCGACCTCTTTCTATTCTGCTCTGTCTCAGCTCCTGGAAACCACTGGGACGGAGAGCCACCTCCTTAGCCTGTTTGAGGAAGCCTGGTGAGAAGCCCTGCCCAGGCGGGGCAGGGCAGGGCAGACCTTGTGGAATTTACCAAATGAATCACCTGGCCATTTGTTTGACTGAAAGGATGAAAGAAGCAGGTGAGCTTAAGTTCTAGATTCTCTAAGGAAAAATCAGACCGGGCCCGCGGCTCTGCATAACTACACAGCACGAGGGTGAACTTCTCAGTCCACTGGCTCCCACGTCGTCCATGATGGCTTATCTATGAAGAGGCAGGTGCTAGCCAGGCCGGGGGTGACACATGCCTGTAATCCCAGCAGCTGGGGAGGTGGAGGCTGGAGGATCGCAAGTTCAAGACCAGAGGTAGTCTGCGTAACTTAGCAAGACCCTGTCTCAAAAAAGTAAAAACTGGGCTGAGGGTGCAGCTCAGTGATCCAGCACTTGCAGAGCATGCAAGGCCCTGGGTTCAACCCCCAGTACCACAAAAATTAATTAATTAATTAATGAAATTTAATTTTTAAAATGGCAGGTGCTGTAGAAACCACCAAAGCCAGTAGAGGCTGGCTGCTGGACTCAACTACTAGGAACTTAAACAAGGATGTGTCTGTGTGGCTCCCTCGCGCCACTCTGTACTAATCTGCAAGAGGTTCCACAGGGAGTCTTCCGTGTGTTCTCCATTGGATCAGGGAAAAGGAGAGGTCACGCCCCTATGGGTCAGGAAGCTGGGGAAGGCAGTATGCTCCATTAACAAATATTTACAGAGGTATCAGGAAGGCGCTCTGAGGGCTACTGAGATGGCGGAGGCACCTTAAAGAGGTTCATTCAGCCTGGTAGGAGATAGGACATACACACAAACCACTTTAAATAGGCCCCAAGTCCCACGGGGTAGGAAGGATCAGTTGGATGACAGGCAGGACTTGTGAGTCATGCCTTGGAGAGCAAGAACACTTTCCACCAGGGAGGTGCGGAGGTGACCTTGAATGCAGAGAACTGTCCTGTGTTTCTACAAGGATGTAAGGAGGTAAAACTAGAAAGGCATGGGGGGTGTGGCCATGCAGTGCCTTAAATGACACACTTAGGGACTTGGGCCTGATCCAATGGAGAACACACGGAAGACTCCCAACAGGGTGCCGCTACTGATCAAATCAGAGCTTGCAGGAGCTCGGACTGGCAGCTGTGTGCAGGATGGATGGAAAGGGAGAGACACCAGAGGAAGAGAATTAGATTTATGGTTCAGATGGGATTTATGGGCTGAATGAGGTCTGTGACGATGGGATGGAAAAGGAAACAGGTGTGCAATGTCACTGAGCGTGAGGAGATGAGAGAGGAAAAGAAAGGCCTCTGGAGCCGGGCACTGGGGCGCACACCTGTAATCCCAGCTACTCAGGCAGGAGGCTTGGACAGTGAGTTTGAGGCCAGGGGCAGCTTGCACAACTGAGCAAGACTCTGTCTCAAAATAAAAATGAAAAATTTAAAAAAGGGCTGGAGGGTGCAGCTCAGTGGTAGAGCCCTTACCTACCATGCACAAGGCCCTGGGTTCAACCCCTGGTATTGGGAACAAAAAAAAGATGACTCTGGAAAACTAGTAACCACTAAAGATGGAAGCGTATTCTCAACTAAAGAATGTGATTTTAAGCCAGGTACAATAGCACACACCTGTAATCCCAGCAACTCAGGAGGTGGAGGCAGGAGGATCGCAAGTTCAAGACCAGAGCCAGTCTGCGTATTTAGCAAGATCCTGTCTCAAAAAAAGTAAAAAAACAAAACAAAACAAAAGTGGGCTGAGGGTGCAGCTCAGTGGTCCAGCACTTGCAAAGCATGCAAGCACGAGGCCCTGGGTTCAACTCTCAGTATTGAAAAAAAAAAGAATGTGATCTTGATCCAGATTGATTGAGAAGATAACAGTGCCATTGATAAACATATGGACATAAGGATGAGAAAAAGACCTGATGTAGGCCTCACCTGTGAGGGTGACAGGCCATGTAGAGAGATGAGCAGAACACAGTCAAAAATACTTACAGTGATCAAGGCTGGAGAGAGGGACCTGAGCCACAATGGGAACTGTAGGGCACAGCAAAGACAGGCATTGCCAAGGAAAATGACACTGAGAGAGTGGAAGAAGCAGCAACAGACTGCGGAAAACAAAATGAATGAGTATTTATGGAGTCCCCACCATATGCCTGGGCTGAGAGACCTGCATGTGATCTGTGAAGTATTTTTTCCCATTTTACAGATAAGAAAGCTGAATCTCAAGGAGTTGATCACTACATAATGCAAAAATGCACTAAAACATCACACTCTACCCCATAAAGATATGGAGTTATTATATATTAATTAGAAACAAAATAAGCAACTCAGGAGCGGAGGCAGGAGGATTACAAGGTCAAGACCAGAGGCAGTCTGCATCACTTAGCAAGACCCTGTCTCAAAATAAAAAGTAAAGAAAATGGGCTGGAGGTGCAGCTCAGTGGTCCATCACTTGCAAAGCATGCAAGCGTGAGGTCCTGGGTTCAACCCCTAGTACCAAAAAAAAAAAGAAAGAAAGAAAAGAAGAGAAAAAAAAAAAAAAGAAAAAGAGAAAAGAAAAGAAAAGAAAGAAAAAAAGAAAATCCCTGAGTCTCAGGTTAGCTCACCAAACAACCCCAATCCCAATATCAGAAAGCCAAGAGTCCTGTACAAACCCATCCCCTCACCTCTCACTCGCAACATACCTTGTTAATTCCACCTTCTAATCTTCCTGGACACTGTTGCCTTCTTCCAACCTTCCTTAGGCTCTCAGTTCTTCCCTGCTTAGGCGATAGCTTCCTGTGTCCAGGTTTCTCTGCTCATAGTTTCACCGTCTACCAATCCATCTTCTCCTCGGCCACCCACTGTTCTAACACACAGATCAGTTCTCACAAAGCTTTCAGAAGTTTGTGAGGTCCTTGATGAGGTGGCTCCAGGGTTATCTTATGCCTCTTGCTTTCAAGTACCCCACACTTCAGCCTACCTGTGGTTCAGACACAGCTGCCTTGCAATCTCTGCACATGTTCTCTCTCTTCCAAACTATTTCTACCGTTGTTCAAGAGCAATTCAGGCATGGTATCTGTAGGCTGTTCTGATCTTCCCAGGGGCTTGTTTTCTGTCCCTTCACTGCCCTGGCCATCCCTCCATTACAGCACTTACAAGACTACAATACTTAACCCATGTAACAGTCTCTCTCAGTATATGAACAGTAGCTTGCGAGTAAACACTTTATTGTATACGCTGGTGTCTAACAAAGAATTAATGAACTAATCAAGTCAAACTCAGTTCTGATTCTGAGTGTTACATTCCATCCACTATATATGGTAGAAACAAAAAAGTGCAAAATGACAAAATGACAAGTGGTCATTCATGAAAACCTCACAGCTAACATCATACTCGCCTGCAGCTGTAGCCCTGTGGCATCCGATCCCGTCAGATCTTGGAAGCCAAGCAGGGTCGGGCCTGGTTAGTACCTGGATGGGAGACCGCCTGGGAATACCAGAAGCTGTAGGCTTGGGAGAAGGACCTGGCAACCCCCTCCCAAAAATCAATCTGCCATTGAAAACCCTATGAACATCAACGAAGCACTGACAATAGTGTTTCCCCTGTTGTACAGAGGGTCGCTATGAGTCGGATACCAACTCCACGGCACCTAACAACAACAACAACAACAACAACATCATAATCAATGGTGAAAAACCAGATGCTTTCTTCCTAAGATCAGAAGACAGGGTTGTGTGCACTCATTCCTTCTATATAACAGGTATTGGAGGCTATAACCAGGAAAAATGGGCAAGAGAAAGAAAGAAAAGGCACCCAGATTGGAAATAAGAAAGTAAAACGATCTCTATCTCAAGATGATGTGATCATTATATAAAAAACTCTAAGGAAAGCTGGGGGTGTAGCTCAGTGGTAGAGTGCTTGCCTAGCAAGCATAAAGTCTGAGTTCAATTCCCAGCATCAAGGAAGGAAGGAAGGAAGTAAAGGGAGGGACAGAGGGAGGAAGGAAGGGAGGGAGGAAAGGAAGGGAATGAGGGAGGGAAGGAAGGAAGGGAGGGAAGGAAGGGAGGGAGAAAGAAAAAAGAAAGGGAGAAAGGAAGGAAGGAAAGAAGAAAGAAAGGAAGGAAGAAAGAAAGAAAGAAAGGAAAGATTGGTTTGATTAAACACATTAAGCCAGGCGTGGTGGCACACGCCTATGTCAGCACTCAGGAGGGTGAGGCAGGAAGATCGTAAACTCAAGGCCAGCCTGGGCTACATAAGGAGACCCTGTCTCAAAAAAGGAAAAAAGCTGGGTGTCATGGTCCATGCCTATAATCCCAGCTACTTGGGAGGCTAAGGCAGGAAGACCATAGGTTTCACACCAGAGGCAACTTGTGCAACTTAATGAGGACTCTGTCTCGAAATAAACAATTTTTAAAATGAGGCCAGGGATGTGGCTCAGTGGTGGAATACTTGCCTCCTAGCATGCAAAAGGCCCAGGGTTCAACCCCCAGCACTCAAGAAAAAAAAAAAAGAAAGAAACAAAACCCTAAAGAATCCACAAAGGATTTATTAGAACAAATAAGCTCAGAGGTTATAAGATTAATATTCAAAATCCAATTCTGTATCTCCATATAGTAGCTTTGAACAATCCAAAATGAAATTTAAAAATAATTCCATTTATGGTAAAGAAAGAGGGCTGGGATTTAGCTCAGCTGGTAGAGCGCTGTGCTGCAGTCTCTGAGGTCCCGAGTTCAATTCCCAGCACCACAAAAATGGGAGAAGGGCCTGGCAATCCACTCCCAAGGCAATTCTGAAACAGTCAGCCATTGAAAACCCTATGAGGGTGCCGCCGACTCGACGGCACCTAACAACAACAACATGGTAAAGAAAAAGGAAAAAACATTTGGGAATAAATTTAATAAAAGAATTAAGCTGGGTACTGTGCCACATACCTGTTATCCCAGCAACTCAGTAGACTAAGGTAAGAGAATCTCAAGTTCAAGGCCAGAGGCAGCTTGCTCAACTTAGCAAGACTCTCTCAAAATTAAAAAGGGGGTTGGGGTGCAGCTCAGCAGTAGAGTACTTGCCTAGCATGCATGAGGCCCTGGGTTCAACCCCTTAAATATTGAAAAAAAAAGTAACAAGACTCATGCACTATGAGATGTTGAAAGAAATGAAAGAAGACCTACATAAATGGAAAGACATCCCATACTCATGGATTGGAAGGTTTAATATTAATAAGATAGCAATATTCCCAAAATTGATCTATAGACTCAACACAATCCCTTTCAGAATTAACTATAGAAATTGACGAGCTAATTCTAAAATTTATATGGAAACACAAGGGACCCAGGAATCACCAAGCCCATTTTGAAACAGAACACAGCTGCGGGACTCACACTTCCAGACTCATACTTACTACAGAGGTTTGTCTCCATATAAGAAATCTGCCACAGAAGGCCACATCCTCCATAATCCCATGCAGACAGAAAGCCAGAATAAGCAAGTCTATGCAGACAGAGGGGCTGGGATTTAGCTCAGTGGGTAGAGCGCCGCGCTGCAGTCTCTGAGGTCCCAAGTTCAATTCCCAGCACCGCAAAAATGGGAGAAGGGCCTGGCAACCCACTCCCAAGGCAATCCCAAAGCACTCAGCTATTGAAAACCCTATGAGGGTCGCTATGAGTCGGATACCCACTCGGAGGCACCTAACAACAACAACAATACAGACAGAAAGTAGCCTGCTGACTGCCTGGGGTCAGGGCCTTGGAGGAAATGGGAGTGACTGCTAGTGAAGTGTGCAGCTTTTTTAGGGGCTGATGAAATGTTCTAAAATTATGATAACGGCTGCACAGCTCTGTGAATGTCCCAAAGAACACTGTACATTTTAAACAGTGACCAGTGTGGGATGTGTGAGTTATATTCTCGATTAAGTGGTTGCTTTAGAAAAAAAAATTTTAAGACAAAGGAAGAGGCGTTTAATGTTATTACAATGTCAAGGGAAGAGAAACACAGCCAGGCTTGCTCTCAAATCTCAGGTCTCTCAGATTTTCTGCCCACAAATGAGTAAGAGCAGCACCAGGAGCATCAACTTTCAGTGTGTGAGCGGCAGAATCCCATCCCCAAAGTCGTGTCTCCCATGAGTGCTCTAGAGCAGAGCGCAGCACAGACCAGAGCAGGGCAATGCTGGGAGCAGGTACGTCAGTGCAAGGCTGCTGCAAAGTAATTCAGGTAGAGGAAGGTGGCTTCGGAAGCAAAATGAAAGATGAATTGCAGTGTCAGGCATGGTGGCACACACGTGTAATCCCAGCATGAGGGAGGCTGAGGCGAGAGGATTGCAAATTCTGGGCCCAGGCTGGGCTATATAACAAGTTAAGGGCAACCTGAACTACATAGAGGGATCCTGTCTCAGGGAAAAAAAAAAAAAAAAAAAAAAAGATGATTTAGAAAAGCAAGAGAAACAATCAGTGACATTTGGGGGCTAGCAGGAGAACGATGTGTCAATAGTGATCCTAAGGCTGTGAGCCTGGGGGAATGGAGGACTGTGAAGTTACTGACAGGCAACGAGAAACTGGAAGGTCTGAGAATGACAGCACAGGGGACGTCAGAAATAAGAGAACTATTTACTAAGCATCTAGATAAGGGCTGAGGGGGTAATTCAGTGGCAGAACTGACTTGCATGTGGTCCCCAGTGCTGAAAAAAGAATCTAAAAAAGAATCTAAATATACCTTGACACCCAAGCCTACTCAAAAACATTTCCAGCAGCTTATGAAACAAAGACCACTAGGAAAGTCATCTGGGAGATGGCTTTGAGGTCTGGCATGAGAAAATTAGCTACATCACACTGAGCCATCGTCGTGATCTACAGGCATTTATTTTTGCTTTGCACAGTGCTGGGGATCAAACCCAGAGCTCTGCCTACGTTAGGCAACATTTCTACCACTCAATGACACCCAGCCCTGCAGACAATTTAAGATTGGAAAAATGAGTAAACAATTAGGGCTAGACATAAAAATTTGGAACTCATCTGCAAGTTTTAGAACAACATTAAAAAGTGGAATTTAGCTGGGCATGGTGGCGCAGGCCTGTAATCCCAGAGGCTTGGGAGGCGGAGCCAGGAGGATCGCAAGTTCAAGACCAGAGGAAGTCTGCATAATTTAGCAAGTTACTTAGCCTAACTGTCTCAAAAAGTAAAGAAAAAAATAAAAAAGGGCTGGGGGCCCAGCTCAGTGGTCCAGCACTTGCAAAGCATGCAGTGCGAGGCCCTGGGTTGAACCCCTAGTACCACAAAAAAAAAAAAAAAAAAAAAAAGTGGAACTTTTAAAGGATGTACAAGAACAGAGAAAATTAAACATTTATAAAATGTTGAATGTTTACTGAATTAAGCATTTACTAAAGTTCTACCTCCCACTGACAAGGCACCGTAAGAGGGGATTTTTAAAATAGTTTGAGAGGTGGAGGTATAGTTCAGTGGTAGAGTGCAAGTCAGCTTCGATCCTCAACACCAAAAAAGAAAAAAAATTTTTTTGAAGTCAATAGTCCTAACTTTATAGAGTTTGGCAATCTGATAAGGACAAAGTTGAAAACAGAGTGTGAACAAAGATGAAATGATTTTGCCTAGGTTTTTTGGGATTGAGGGTTCATAGGAAAAGGAGAAACCAGGTTGGAAAGGTAAACAGAGTTCAAAGAATGTGAAGGCAGTCAACAGTTTCAAAAGTAAAGAACTCACACTGCCAGATTTGATCAGAAAGCAATAGCTGGGGAATAGTTTCAATAAAATGTCAAGACTAGAAACCTAAAAAGCCTTTGAAAGGGATAATAGAAATTGTTGTCAAATATAACAAGAGAAAATACAAATCTGTTCAGAAGCAAGAACTAGGAATAGAAGAAATTATAAGGTGAGTTACACTCAATAGGACAATACATTTTCTAACAGCACAATCCAACAATGGAACGGACTGCTAAAGAACAGTGTGCTATGTCACTGGAAAAGGACAATTTCCAAACACAGGTCACTGACCAGCTGGTAGAGATGGCATGAGGGAACTCTCCTAGGAGGTGGGCGGGAGACGGTAGACTAAGCTTCCTTTTAGCCCTAAAGTCCTGAATTCAAAGCTGGATTCCAGATTATAGAAGAATAGTCAGAGCCGGGCGTGGTGGCGCATGCCGGTAATCCCAGCAGTTTGGGAGGTGGTGGTTGGAGGATGGCAAGTTCAAGACCAGAGGCAGTCTGTGTAATTTAGCGAGAACTTGTCTCAAAAAGTTAAAGAAAATGGGCTGGGGCGCAGCTCAGCGGTCCAGCACTTGCAGAGCATGAAGGCGCAAGGCCCTGGGTTCAACCCCCAGTACCGCCAAAAAAAAAAAAAAGAATAGTCAGTGAGAACCAATGAAGTGTGCATGGGCAGCCCTGCCCTTTGGAGAGTGTGCTCACTATTCACAGTGGCAGGGACAGGATCAGCAGGGGCCAAGGGTATGGCTGAAGGGCTCTCCTTTCCCCACTGCCTCAATTTTGGAGCCCCGGCAACTTAAAGACCGAAAGGAAAGGGTGGAGAGCAGCTAATGACAGACCAGAGATAGAGCCAAGCCAAGGATCTCTTGAGACCTCATGGGCCGAGAAGGGGGATTCTGGGACAGAACGATCCAGGTAGATAATCTACAGTTGATCTTGGCCTTTCAGTAAAACAGGGTGGGAGGCTGCTGGCTAGCAGAACCAGAAGCCAGACCTTAGAGAGGGGAAGGAGGGAGCAGAAACAGCCAGGAGGCTTCCAAACAAAAAGACTTAACGTAATAATGAAATAAAGTCCGAGCGCGGCACTGTCTGGGGTGGAAAGGAGCGCACACCGTGTCCTGGGGACTTTGTCTCCCCCTACTGAGTCCACAGGCATGAATGGCTTGTGATAGGGAAAGGGGCTTCACAGGGCAACAATTGTTTATTTGGGGGCAGGAGAAGAGAAAAAACATAAATGTTGGCATAAAAGCCTCCTTAGAAATCGTAACTGCTATTGGGTCACTATGGGTCGGTCCTGACTCAATGGCACCTGAAAACAACAACAATCCTGCAGTGTTCAGCGAGCTGGGAAAAGGTTCCCCTGGGCCGGGCGCCATGGAGCACACCTTTAATCCCAGTGGCTCGGGAGGTAGAAGCGGGAGGATCGTAAGTTCGAGACCAGAGGCAGTCTGCATAATTTAGCGAGACCCTGTCTCAAAAAGTAAAAAAAAAAAAAAAAAAAAAGGCTGGGGATGCAGCTCAGTGGTCCAGCACTTGCAAAGCATGCGGGCGCGAGGCCCTAGGTTCAACCCCCAGTACCGCAAAATAATAATAATAATAATAATAATAATAATAATAATAATAATAAATTTTAAAAAAAGGTTCCCTTGGCTGCGCAGAAGCCAGGCAGTAGATGCACAGGAAGGGAGACAGCATGGGTCATTCCTGTGGGCGGCTCCTGCCAGCCTGTTGTCGAGGCGATCCCCTTATCCACAGGCTCTTTCAGTAGCCCCTAACTGATTACAGAGACTGGGCTTCAGTCCTCTTTTAAATTAATTAGGGATCTTTCCTTCAGTCGTGGCACAGGCCTGCCTCCCAAAAGTTCTGTTAAGTGACATCTGAGACTACATAGCCCTGAGAGCCTCTGGAGCTTGGTCACAGAATCACCTCTTACGTGAATCTCCTAAGTAGGGTCAACTCTGGTGAAACCTCTTTCGCCCTGGATGGGCAGCCAGGGAAAAGTTCCTGGGCTGCCTGACTTTATGTGGCTCCAAGGAGATGGGAGCTCCTTCGTTTTTTATCACCATTGACATCTTCATTTCCTGAAGCACAGGCAAGTCATCCACGCTACCCGTGGTAGAGTGCAAGCTGGGTTCAATCCTCAACACCAAAAAAGAAAAAAAGAAAAAAATTTTTTAAGTCAATAGTCCTAACTTTCTAGAGTTTGGCAATCTGATAAAGACAAAGTTGAAAAGATTGCATAATTCAAAAGCAAAGGAGCTGGAAATGAACCCTGAGGCTGTTAGGTTCTTGAAGCCCTCCACAGTGAGCCTTGGAAAACAAACACAATGCTAAATAAACAAACAGATGCAGACACAAAAATCTAAGATGATGGCACCCTGATGTCACTCACTAGGACTCAGTGATAATAACTACTAAACAAGGTAAAGGCCTTTGAAGTCCTGGATGAAAGGTTTTACCTAAATGCAATTATCCCATTAAATCCACAACATTCCCGTCAAGGGGGTGGCCTTTTATCTGCATTTCTCTAATGTTGACATTCTGAGATGACAACTTCCTTGTACCACTGGGATAAAGAGGATTAGAGTTTCCAGTGACTTTGCTACTTTCTGTCTGATTTCTGAAAGAGCCAAAAGAAAAAAAAAATATTTCTCTAATCAGAGGGTAATGGCATGTGAGAAGCAAGAACCTCATTGAAAGTTAATGAAACTGTCATCAGGAAAGAAGGGTAACTGAGCAGGGAGCCTGGCAGAGGAGGAAAGGCAGGCCTGGGTTAGCCACACACAGGAAACAATCGCGCCTTCATTGACTGTCCAGGATTTCCAAATGGACAAGGGGAGCGAGGACAATGCAAGAGATTGGGCAGCAGAATTCTCCTCAAACAGAAAGATCAGGAAAGACAGTGACGAGGTGGTTCTGAAAGAGGCAGACTTACAGCAGAGAGCCACAGCAGAGAGAGGCTAATATTCCAGGCAAAGCCACCAGCCACGGTGGGCCAGCCTGCTCTGTGGGGCCCTGAGTCCAGTGGCAGGTATGGGTGGCTGCAGGGAGTTTTCACAAAGCCTCACAAACTGGGCTTCAAACCCAAACCCAAAACCCTGAACCTCATCCAGTTCAAGTTTTGTATTTTTTTTTTTTTTTGTACTGGGGGTTGGACCCAGGGCCTCGCGCTTGTATGCTCTGCCAGTGCTGGACCACTGAGCTGCGCCCCCAGCCCATTTTTTACTTTTTGAGGCAGGGTGTCACTAAGTTACGCAGACTGCCTCTGGTCTCAAACTTGCGATTTTGAATGATCTTTAGCAAAATTTTACTTGCATGAAATATTAATGATATTGTTCAATAATTTCTGCATTTGGTTGGATCCCCTTTCTTGGGACTAGGCACAAATATGGCTCTCTTCTAGTCAGTTGGCCAGGTAGCTGTTTTCTAAATCTCTTGGCATAAATAACTCCTGCCTCTGCCTCCTGAGCCACTGGGATTACAGGCGTGAGCCACTATGCCCGGCTCCAGTTCAAGCATTTTTTATGGTGTAAACATGTAATAATCAGAGAAGGATGTGGCAATCCACTCCTGAAGCAATCCCATAACAATCAGCCACTGAAAGCCCTGTGAGGGTCGCTGGTCAGACCTAACGTGAAGGCACCTAACAACAACAACAAACATGTAATAAGCGAGGCACAATGGTACAAACCCATAATCCCAGTGACATGGGAGGTGGAGGCAGGAGGATTGCAAGTTCAAGGCCAGAGTCAGCCTGTATAACTTAGAGAGACCTTGTCTAAGATAAAAAGTGAAAAATGGGCTGGAGGTATGGCTCAGTAGTAGAGCATCTGCAAACCATGTATGAGGCCCTGGTTCAACTCCCCAGTACCACATACACACACACACACACACACACACACACACACACACACACGCACACACACAATGTAATGATACTTATGCATAGATTTCAATCTTATGTGTAGGTAACAGGGATTCAAATTGAACACAAACCTGAACCCTGAACTCATTCAGGTTTGAGCATTTAAAAAATTTTTTCTGAACTCGAACCTGAACCCAAACCTGGTGAAAACTGGGTTCAGGTTCCCCTTTTAATGATGGTTTTGTTTGTATCATTGCTGCTATTGATAGTATTGGTGATATGCTCGATAATATAGACACAGTAGAATTGAAGATTTTAAGTTTTATCTCAGTAAGGCATCGGCATGTTCTCTCTTTGCAGACAGGGCACTGGCTGTGCATCTAGTCTGCAAGCCAGCGCATAGGCAGGCTGTCGGTCCAGTCTTTTATTTTCTAATGCAATCCTATGCGTAGGTCTTGTCCAGTTGGTTTGGGTTTTCACTACACAATCTTGGCTAAACTCAATTGGCTAATGGTGGAAGGGAGAAGAGGGGAGGAATCTTAGATTTTCCAGAAGAAAAGGAATTCAGAGAGGACAAAGAAACTACTGGTCTGGCCATGTGGAGGGAGATAAGGAGGTTTAAGGGAGAGCAGAGAGCCCCTACAGAATGAAATATGCGGAGGTGTAAAGTAGGGTAATAATTTGTATAAAAAGTTTGTAAGAAAAGATTAATTATATTTTCACATAAATTGAGTCAGGTCCAACTCATAGTGACCCTCTGCACAAGAGACAACGGACTTCCCAACATTGTGCCAGGTGCATGATCTTTTTTATGTTTAAGCCCACTGTTGCACCCACTATGTCAATATATCTAGTTGACAGTCTTTTTTTCATTGACCTGCCACTCTCCCAAACATGATGTCCTTCCCCAGGGGATTGGTCCCTCCTGACAACTTGTCCAAAATATATTAGATGCAGTCTAGCTATCCTTGCTTCCAAGGAGCACTCTGGTTGTACTTCTTCTAGGACATATCTAATGGTTCTTTTAGCAGTCCATGGTATATTCAATATTTATCTCTAGCACCATAATTCAAAAGCATCAATTCTTCTCCTGTTTCCCTTATTCAACATCCAGTTTTCACAAGCATATGACGTGACAGAAAATATGGCATGAGTCAAGCACACCTTCGTCTTCAATATGACATCTTTACTTTTCAGCACTTTAAGGATGTATTTTGCAACAGTTTTTCCCAATGCAATATGTCTTTTTGATTTCTTGAATGCTGATTTCATGAGAGCTGACTGTTGAACCAAGTAAAGCAAAATCTTGGACAACCTCAATCTTTGCTCCATTTATCACGAAGTTGTTTTCTGACCCAGTTGTAAGGATTTTTGTTTCACTGATGCTGAGGTGCCATCTATACTGAAGGCTGTGTTCTTTGATCTTTATCAGTAAATACTTTAAATTCTCTTCACTTTCGGCAAGTAAAGTTGTGTCATCTGCATAACAGATTGTTAATGAATCTTCCTCCAATCTTGATGTCATGTTCTTCTTCATAAAGTCTAGCTTCTTGGATTATTTGCTGAGCACAGACTGAAGAGATATGGTGAAAGGATACAGCCCTGACACACATCTTTCCTGACTTTAAACCAAGCAATGTTTCCTTTTTCTGTTCAAACGACTGCCTTCTGGTCCATGTACAGATTTTTCATGAGTACAGTTAAGTGCTCTGGTATTCCCATTCCTTGCAATGTTATCCAAATTTATTGTGATCCACACAGTCAAATGCCTTGGCATAGTCAATGAAACATAGACATCTTTCTGGTGTTCTCTGCTTTTGCTAAGATCCATCGCATCTGCAATGATGTTCCGGGTTCCACATCCTCTTCTGAATCTGGCTTGATTTTCAGGCAGTTCCCTGTCTTTATACTGCAGCAGTAGCTTTTGAATGATCTTTAGCAAAATTTTACTTGCATGAAATAATAATAATATTGTTTGATAATTTCCACATTTGGTTGGATCCCCTTTCTTGGAACTAGGCACAAATATGGCTCTCTTCCAGTCAGTTGGCCAGGTAGCTGTTTTCTAAATCTCTTGGCATAAACAACTGCTGCATCTGTTTGTTAAACCATCTCAGGTGGTATTCCATCAATTCCTGGAGCCTCATGTTTTGCCAATTCCTTCAAGGCAGCTTCCACTTCCTCCTTCAGTACCACTGATTCCTGATTCAACTGATTCAACTTCTTGAAATGGTTGATAATCCACCAATTCTTTTTGGTATAATGCTTCTGTGTATTCCATCTTCTTTTGGTGTTTCTTGCATTGTTTAGTATTTTCCCTTTCAAATGTTTCACAATTGCTACTCAAGGCTTGACTTTTTTCTTCAATTCTTTAAGCTTGAGAAAAACAGTGTGTTCTTCCCTTTTGGTTTTCTATCTCCAGTTCTCTACATGTGTCATTAAAGTATTTGATTTTGTCTTTTTGAGCTGCCCTTTATAATCTCCTGTTTAGTTCCTTAATTTCATCATGTCTTCCTTTTACTTTAGCTGCTGAATGTACAAGGGTAAGTTTCGGAGGCTCTTTTGACATGAAATTTGGTATTTTCTTTTTTCCTTTCTTTTGAATAACCCTTTGCTTTCCTCGTGAATGATGTCTTTTATCTCATGCCCCAACTCGTCTGGTCTTCAATCATTAGTGTCTAACACATCAAATCTGTTCTTGCGATGGTTTCTGAAGTCTGGTAGGATATACTCATGGTCATACCTTGGCTCTTGGATACTTAGTCAAATTTTCTTCAGATTCACTTTGAACCTGTCTATGAGCAGTTGATGGTCTGATCCACAGTCAGCACCTGGTCTTGTTCTGACTTTTGATATTGAGGTTTTCCATCATCTCTTTCCATCGATGTGGTCAATTTTGTTCTTATGCTTTCCATCTGGTGCATTCCACGTGTAAAGTCACCGTTTATGTTGGTGAAAAAATGTATTTGCAATGAAAAGGTCATTGGTCTGACAAAATTCTATCATGTGGTCTCCAGCATCATTTCTGTCACTGAGGCCATATTTTCCAGTTACTGAGCTTTCTTCTGTATTGCCAACTTTTGAATTCCAGTCACCAGTAATTATTAGTGCATCTTAATCACATGTTCTATCTATTTCAGATTGCAGAAGCTGGTAAAAATCTTCCCTTTCTTCATTTGTGGCCTTAGTGGTGTGTGTGTAAATTTGATTAATAGTCATATTAACTGGCTTTCCTGGTGTTGTTGTTGTTAGGTGCCATTGAGTCAGTATCCGACTCAGCGACCATGCATACAACAGGCGAAACACTATGGTCAGTGCTTCTCTGCTGTTCATAGGGTTTTCAATGGCAGATTGATTTTTGGGAGTAGGTTGCTGGGTCTGTCTCCCAAGCCTACAGCAGCTGGTATTCCCTGGTGGTCTCCCATCCAAGTACTAACCAAGCCCGACCCTGCTTAGCTTCTGGGATCTGACAGGATCGGATGCCACAGGGCTACAGCTGCAGGCGGATCTCCTTGTAGGTGTACGGATATTATTCTATTACTGACAGCATTGTACTTGAGGACAGATCACATCAACCTAGAACCCCCCACAGGACAGCCAACTGACAAGTGAGAGTTTGTATCATCAGCTGTTTAAAAATTGAAAAAAAACTATTGTCTATCTACACACAATATCGGGGCTGCAGTTTAGCTCAGTTGGGAGAGTGGTGCTCTGCACTATCTGAGGCCCTGTGTTCGATTCCCAACATGGCAAAAAATGGGAGAAAGAACTCGCAGCCTACTCTGAAACAATCCCAAAACAATCAGCTATTGAAAACCCTGTGAATAGCAGAGAAGCACTGACATAGTGCCAGGCATGGCATAGGGTTAGGGAATGCTTCGTTCTATTGTACATAGGGTCGCTATGAATCAGACCTGACTTGGCAGCACCTAACAACAACAACAACAACACTCACAGGATTAAAATTTCAAACCGAACCCCTCTAAATTTTAACATACTGAACCCGCAGCTGAACCTGAACCGAATTTTCTGTTTGAAGCCAGGCTCACAACGCCTGGCAGTTGTACTCACCCTCTGGGACGTTGGCCTGAGAAAGCTGAGAGTCGCTTCCCAGCTACACCTTGGAAATGAGCTGGGGCAAAAAGTCAGCTAAAGAGGACACGGTACAGTGTAATTTAAAAACCCTGGAGTTAAGTCAAAAGACCTGGGTGTTAATTTATGTGATCCTGGGCAAAGCAATCACCTTGTGAGTCTTGGTGCTCACCTGTAAACTATAGAACCACCTGTCAACTTCACAAAGATGGCGGTGCGGATGCAATTTTTAAAGATCTATACACATATACAGCTTTATCTAGTTGGGTGCTGTGGCACATGCCTATAATCCCAATGACTCAGGAGGCTGAGGCAGGAGGATCACATGTTTGAGGCCAGATGCAGCCTGTGCAACTTAGGGAGACCTGTCTCAAAATGAAAAATAAAAAAGGGGCTGGGGGTACAGCTCAGAGTACTTGCCAAGAATGCGCAAGGCCCTGGGGTCAACCTCTAATAGTAAAGGAAAAAATAAAAGGCCTTATTTTACTGATGATTAAAAGAACACACCACCAGGTATCCAGGTACAGATTTTCCCTTTCAAGTATTACATTTAATTATATATAAATAGGTATGCTACATTTCACATACACATCTATACATGTATGTATAGGTTATTGCTTCGAAAATGCCATTTAGTAACATAACTATAGATATCATGTTCCATATTACATATACACCCAATTAAGGCATCTGTGTTCTTTGTGGCCACCTATATATAAACATCAGCATTTCACATTTCATCTGATTTATTCTAGATACGTGCTGGAATAAACTTTATGTCACCAGAAATGCTTGGGGCAATTAAGGAAAAGAAAAAGAAAACTAAGATCAAATCTAAAAATACAAGAGAGGAAATGTGGGCAAGTGATCGCCAAATTGGTGATTTGGCAAATCGGTGAATCAGCGTATCCTTGGACATGGTGCTGTCCATGGCGAAGCTACTTAATTGAGGAAATGACAACCAGAAAGAACCAGAGAACACATTCAGCCAGTAAAATAAGTGGGCCAAGGCAGAGAGTGCAGTCTAAGACAGAGCTCTGGAAGGTTCAAAGGAAGGAGGTCAGCAGCAGGGTGATCAGGAGGCGGAGCGTGGAGGGGGCTGCGAGGGAGGAAGAGCCTGTGGACGGCTGCTGCGGAAGGAAGGCGACAGCCCAGGTAAGCACGTGCAGCGGGAACCCAGAGCAGCTTGAAGAGCACGCAGTCTCCACCGGAGGCAACGGCTCCCTTTCCCTCTCTGAGCTCTCTGAGGACAGAGCGGGCTGTGGCAGAGCCTGAGGATGGGACACTGCAAAGCCACACAGCCTGATGGCCTGGGTAGCGATTGCAGCTGGGCAGTGTCCTGTGGAAAGCAAGCAAGTGCAAGGGCAATCTGCAGACTCCAAGAGCCGCAGCCTCCGCTGCCTGCGTTTGACCTGCATTTTCCTCCCACCTTTTCCAACATGAGCAATATTTTCCAGCACTAGCTATGCAAGGGACTTAGCCTTGGAGGAAAAGACAACCATCTCCTAGGGGCCTTAGATATTAAATATACACCAAGTAATATTGGGGAATAGCCTGCAGCCATAGCACTGTGGCATCCGATCCTGTCAGATCTCAGAAGCTAAGCAGGGTCGGGCCTGGTTAGTACTTGGATGGGAGACGGCCTGGGAACACCAGGTGCTGTAGGCTTGGGAGACGGACCCAGCAACCCACTCCCCAACCCCCCCCCCAAAAAAAAAAACCAATCCGCCATTGAAAACCCTATGAACAGCAGAGAAGCACTGACAGTGTTTCACCTGTTCTATGGAGGGTCGCTATGAGTCGGATATACCAACTCGACGGCACCTAACAACAACAATATTGGGGAGACTACCAAACAAGGGAGAGGTGGAGGGGTGGCTGGGCTGGCTGGGAAAGTGTTCTGAGATAGATGGTGTTGACCAGAAGGGAAGGAAGCATTAAAGGGAAATGAAGACTCAGAACATAGAGGGTGAAAGGAAGGGACTACACAGAGAAGCGATCAGGACAGGGTGCGAGCACAGGGGCCACTGTAATGAGTCAAGAGCTTCCTGGTCTGATCCAGTAGGGCTTATTAACACCGGTTCAGCTTCAGGTTCAGGTATGAGTTTGATATGTTAAAACTCAGAGGGCTCGGCTCGGGTTCAGGTTTAAAACTTTAATCCTATGTGTTAATAGACAAAGGTTTTTCATTAAAAAAATTTTTAATATAACTAATGGTAGGACAAAAATATTAAAAGCTGAACCTGAACTCGATTTTCACTGTGTTTGGGTTTAGGAAAAAAAAAAAAGAAAAACTTTAAATGCTTGAACTGGAATGGGTTCAGCGTTCACGTTTGGTTTGAAGCCCAGATGTTTTTTTTCCTGTACTGAGGGCTGAACCCAGGGCCTCAGGATGCATACTTCATAAGTGAAAACCCCCTTTTTTACTTTTTGATCTTGAGAGTATCTTGCCTCTGGTCTTGAACTCGTGATCTCCCTGCCTCCACTTCCAGAGTCACTGGGATTATAGGTGTGTGCCACGTGCCCAGCTTACACATAGAATTTAAACCCAAACCCTCTAAATTTTACTATATTGAACCCCAATCTGAACCCAATTTTCCACAGGCTCGAAGCCTTCCCCATTTCCGTCCCTTGAGAACTGTTCTGACTGCACACCAGCCGGTACCTTGTAAATTGGTCTCTCTCACTGGTTTCTCAGTTACTGAGTATTTAGCAGTGCTCTTAGTCAGTGGCACCTGTTACAGAAAGAAATCAGAAGCAGGTGAAGGGGGAAGAGAACTCAAACAAAAGGTAAAAGAGATTCAAGAAATTAAAATGCCATGAAAAAGCCAAAGAAAAAGAAAGTCTTGGGGAAGACGAAGTGGTTACCACTGTCGCATACAAGGGAAAGATAAGGAACTGGGGTGGGGAGTGGATGAGCAAACGCAATGACCTCCAAGTTACCCAGCTGAGGAGGAAATTAGTCGCACAGCCAGGAAGGCAGCAAAGACCATCCGATAACATACATGGTTTGTTTGTGAAAAGAAAAACAGGACGTCAGAAGAACTAGTTGTTAGGTGCCGTCGAGTCGGTATCCGACTCATAGCAACCCTCTGTACAACCGGGGAAACACTATCGTCAGTG
The DNA here is from genome assembly GCA_007922755.1 of Pedetes capensis. NCBI lineage: Eukaryota > Metazoa > Chordata > Mammalia > Rodentia > Pedetidae > Pedetes > Pedetes capensis. The sequence continues at coordinate 29,979 of VMDO01008554.1, forward strand.
CTTCTCTGCTGTTCATAGGGTTTTCAATGGCAGATTGATTTTTGGGATGGGGTTGCCAGGTCCTTCTCCCAAGCCTACAGCTTCTGGTTTTCCCAGGCGGTCTCCCATCCAGGTACTAACCAGGCCCCACCCTGCTTAGCTTCAGAGATGTGATGGAATCGGATGCCACAGGGCTATGGCTGCAGAAGAACTAGTAGGGGTAAGTAAAGGCTTTGTCAGTTGCCTACTGGGAGACCGGGAGAACCAGAGGCTCTGAAGGAGAAGGGAAGGAAGGGGTGAGAGAAGCCTGCATTCCCCAGCGCACACAGCATCACAATGCACACAGCAGGCCCCCACCCAGGTCTCACTAGTGTTGACTGTGGCACTTTGGTTGCTGAGGAAATGACCCTCAAGAAGCACTCTGGGGCTGGGCGCGGTGGCACACGCCTGTAATCCCAGCGGCTCAGGAGGCGGAGGCTGGTCTCGCAAGTTCAGGACCAGAAGCAGTCTGTGTAGTTTAGGGAGACCCTGTCTCAAAAAAAGGTAAAACAATGGGCTGGGGGCGCAGCTCATGGTCCAGCACTTGCAGAGCATGCAAGCGCGGGGCCCTGGGTCCAACTCCCAGTACCACAAAAAGAAAAAAAAAAAAAAAAGCAGCAGCACGCTGGGGCTGGGAGTGGACCTCAGATGAGGAGCCCCTGCTTAGCATGCTTCCAGGCGCTGGGTTCAATTTTCAGCACCAGAAAACAGCAACAACAAAGACATCACCGCACTCTGGTCCCTCGACCTAGCTGTCAGGGAAGGATCCATTTCCTTTTCTATTCTCTTTTAAATTATTAAAGAACTTTTAATTACCATTTTTATTTCCAGAACACGAGACACTTGAAAGGCAAATTCTTTTCACCTCCAATGATCCTTTATCTTACTGTGTAACAGCCTTCTACTATACTACGTTTCAAATTATTTCTCAATTGACAGAACGCATTTTCAAATGAGCTTTTCCTATGGCCTTTTCTGCAAGGGAAAAAAATTAATAAGCAAGTGAAGCTGACTCCTAGGCATTTGTTAAAGTTAACTCCTGCAGAGATTGGAAAACCTGAACAACAAGGGAATATATCCATAGGGCAATGTCATTGCCTCCAGGGCTGAGCATTTCTTTTATTTATAACTTCATTTATAGCTCAGAGGTATAGCTCAGAGGTCACTGAGACGTCAAGGAGCACTCACCTACCTAAGGCTAAACAGGGTAAGAAAACACTAGTTTGGTGTCAGGACGCAAAGATGTGACTCTGCTGACAACAAGGACGGACAGGAAACTCTCTGAGCCAAATGGCAGCAATAGAGTCAATAGTAAAAACAGGGTTCATCTATGCACGGACAGTTTTTAAGTTACAACTATGAAATTTATCCAAACTAAGCACAGTATAGCCTGCAGCTGTAGCCCTGTGGCATCCAATCCCATCAGATCTCGGAAGCTAAGCAGGGTCCGGCCTGGTTAGTACCTGGATGGGAGACCACCTGGGAACACCAGAAGCTGTAGGCTTAGGAGAAGGACCTGGCAACCCCCTCCCAAAAATCAGTCTGCCATTGAAAACCCTATGAACAGCAAAGAAGCACTGACAATAGTGTTTCGCCTGTTGTACTCAGGGTCGCTATGAGTCAGACACTGGCTCAACAGCACCTAACAACAAGCACAGTATGCCTGCAGCCTTACCACTGTGGTGTTCGATCCCATCAGATCTTGGAAGCTAAGCAGGGTTGGACCTGGTTAGTACTTGGATGGGAGACCACCTGGGAACACCAGGTGCTGTAGGCTTGGGAGACAGACCCGGCAACCCACTCCCAAAAATCAATCCGCCATTGAAAACTATATGAATAGCAGAGAAGCACTGACAGTAGTGTTTCGCTTGTTGTACACAGGGCTGCTATGAGTCAGACACTGGCTCAATAGCACCTAACAACAACAACAACAATAACAAAGTGTAGTATGCTGCAAAGGGAGAGGGAGTATTTTCACAGAAACTAATAGAAATGAGGCCCTCCCAACACCTAAGGGGGGTAGCTATGCAACCTGGCCAGGCTGTGGGGTCAGCACCTGCATACCAGGAACACTCAGCATCAGGTGACCATAAGCTGGGGCGAGTGCGATGTGGTAGTAAAACACATGCTAAGCCAGGCATGGTGGTGCACGCCTGTAATCCCAGCGGCCTGGGAGGCGGATGCAGGAGGATCACAAGTTCGAGACCAGAGGCAGTCTGTATAACTTAGCGAGACCCTGTCTCAAAAACTGAAAAAATTGGCTGGGGGTACAGCTCAGTGGTCTAGCACTTGCAGAATATGCAGGCACGAGGCCCTGGGTTCAACCCCCAGTACCACAAAAAACAAACAAACAAACAAAAAAACAAAAATAAAAACATGCTAGGCCTGGGTTCCATCCCCCGCACCACCAAAAATGAAAATTAAAATTAAAACTGAAAGTAAAAATAAATGCAGAGTTCATGGCAGAGATTAAAACAATCAAATGGATGACCATTTATTATAAAAGATGGTTTATTTTTCCCTTCCTGTATTTCAGTTTCCCTTTATGTCAGTATATCAACAGTAAGGCAATTGGAAATCTGCGTGATTAAATAACATTAACAAGTTCATCAACACACCACGTTTGGGAGTATAAAGCAAGAGGTTGAAAAATATTTCCGAACCCAATGCAAATTATGTATCCCTCAAAATTGCACATTTTCCTCCTGGTTTGTTTACATAATTTAAAATATGTATACAGAATGACCTTAAAATATTGATTAATACAGAAGTCACAGCTAACATCTTCTAAAGACACACTTGAGGCCCTAGTAACCCATTAACACGATTCAACACAAGGTCTTTTCTTTCCTTTGATTCTAGTCTTCTGTTGAGGTAACTCCAGGAACTGGGCTATGCACGGTGGCTTCCCAGAGGACCCTGACATTCCCAGACTGTGAATCCATGGTGGGCAGTTCCATGCTGGAATGTTCTAGATAACTGTGTACATTATGGTCCTCGAAAGGAAAGCTAAGTACCTACAGGAATCAAGGTGGAGAATAATTGGAAGATATGTCTTCTAGAGTGAATGACCTTTGAGATGAGATGCAGTTACCAAGTCAAAAAGCGTGTAGTGTAATCTTGCCCCCCTTGGTCAGTAAAGGTATTCTTTGTCCAAGGGAGGCAGGTAGCCTCAGCCAGCTGGCGCTCTTTAGTAGGGTCTGAGGCTTCAAAAGTGCTCCGCTCTCTGCAAACTCATTATCAAAGCAAAATGCAGTGGTCCTCTGTCTTCATCATCAATCCAAACTTGCATGGCTTTGCTCCTGGTCACACAACTCTCGAGGCTGGGGAACAAGGGTCCAAGGCCAGTACGACATTTAAAGTTACAGGGATAAACCTTAGCACGCCAAACAAGGACACTGGGAGCTTCACACACCATTCAGTACATTCGTGAGACAATAAAAATCATGACTAATTTCCATAGGATAGAAAAATAGCACGGCCTTCACTACTGGCCAGTGTCCCAGGTGGCTGAGTGTTGAACGAGGCTTGGAGAGCCGAGGTTACGTTGGTGTTCTTAGACAACCCCAAAACAGGGTCAATGAAAAGACCTAATCGTCTTCATTTGTCTCCCATTGTTCTTTCTTTATGGCAAACACCAGTCACTCACTCAACATGCGAGCTTGTCTCCTTTGCATAAGAGAGAATATTTCCCTTGCTATTAATGGGGAGATAAACAGAATTGTACAACTCGTCTGTGAAGAGAAAATAAGTATTTAAAATGCAGCAACAATTTACTTCTGTTAGAACATTATGTTTTGAATATAACAAAGAATTTGGATAATTACATTCATTTTGACTTCATACAAAGGTAAATTTTAATCTTCAGTGAAATTAGAAAATAAATTTTTTTTTTCAGTACTTGAGGTTGAACCCAGTGTCTTGAGCACGCCAGGCAAGCCCTCTTCTATTTTGAGACAGGATCTCACTAAGTTCCACAGGCTGCCTCTGGCCTCAAACCTATGATCCTCCAGCCTCCACCTCTTGAGTAGCTGGGAATACATGCGTGCAGCACAGCACCCAACTTAGAAGGTAACTTTTTTGTTTCCTCTTGGGGATTAAACTCAGGGTCTTGAACATGCTTGGCAAGCGCTCTACCACTGACCTCCACATCCAGCCCCTTTTCTATTGTTTATTCTGAGATGAGATCTCGCTCAATTGCGCAGGCTGCTTCTAGCTTTGAACTTACGCTCCTCCTCCTTTTTGGCCTCCCAAGTTGCTAGAATTATAGGCATGTGCCACAGCACTGGGCAGAAAGTAACTTTTGAAAATTATAGTTAATACCACAAAACACTTAACATATTAGTTGTCCAAAAAAGAACTGAAGTACATGAGTGTTGTAGGTAAAGCAAAAAACTGTTACTGGAGCTCAGATGAAAGACCAAGTGTGTTGTAATAGGCCCAGGTTTTTCTCTCCAGTTTCTAGTTGGATCCCACCAGCTGGCTCACGAGAAGCTGTTTCCCTCTATTTAGCTAGGAAGGCAGAAGGGGAACACAGGGTTCTATGGCATAGTCTGGAGAAGCTAGAAGGCAGCTTGGAGAGAGCTCTAGGGACTTGCTGGAATGGGACGCTCCCAGGGCTGCCTGAACCAGGGCAGAGGATGGACAGCTGCCTAGACTAGAGATGACAGAGGCCTCCAATTAGAACAGCCTAGATTTCAGGACGGAAGACAAGGCCATCACCAGACTCTCAAGTTGACCCATCCTGAGCACTGTCCCACCAATCAAGCAACATTTAAAAGCACAAGGCCTTATTCTGCATTGGCTGTTTCCCAGAAGGTGCAAAATCCAGGCCAAGAACGTCTAAGGCAGAATAACTATTTCCCCCAGAGACCATCATCAGCTCAGAACCTGCACATGACGTAGTGTTAATTAGAGCAATGCTTCTTTTTTAACACTATGTTGCTTGGTACACGGGGTCATTTCCTTCAGAATTCCCAAATTATATCTAGCCGGCAGACAGCAGCCCAGAAGAGTACACAGATTAATGGCTGGGGACACTCAAATAAGTCTCTTGTTGCCTTTCTGGAATTATAAATGGCAATACTCCTTAGGCTCAGGACAAGGGCGAAATGAGGGCTATTCTGCTCCTCGAGAATGTGCTTTTCAGACTAATAAAATGTTACTTTTCACAAAAGGTCCTTTAAAAGTAATCAGCAATTTTGCTGGTTTCAAGAAGCGCTTTAAGCTAATGCCCTGACCTTAAAAAAAAATAAAAAATAAAAATAAAAATAAAAAAGGCTAGTTAAAAAATAAAAGGCAGCTGGGCGTGGTGGCTCATGCCTGTAACCCCAGCAACTCAGGAAGAGGAAGTAGGAGGATTCCAAATTCAAAACTGGTAGTAGCCTGCATAACTTAGTGAGACTCTATCTCAAAATACAAAATAAAAAAACGGGCTGGGGGTGCAGCTCAGTGGTACAGCACTTGCAAAGCATGCAAGCATGAGGTCTTGGGTTCAACCCCCTAGTACTACCAAATCAATCAATCAATCAATAAATAAATGAAATACAAGGCACACACTTACCATGAGAATGAAAAAGTAGAAAACCCACATCCACCCTAGGTTGTCTTGGATCAAAGATACCAAATACTAAAAGGGAGAAAAGAAAATGACAATGTAATTCCGTATAAATTAATAAAATGAAGTAGGTAAAAAGCAGATTAAACAAGGCAATTTTAGAAAATAAGGGAATACTTAAACTACTAGGGATTTTTTTGTTGTTGTTTGTGTGTATGGGGGGGTTGTTTGTTTGTTTTGTTGGCCATACTGGGGTTGAACCCAGGGCCTCATGCATGCTAGGCAAGTGCTCTACTACTGAGCTGTACCCTTCACCCCTTTTTTATTATTTTGAGTCAGGCTCTCACTAAGTTACACAGGCTGCCTCTGGCCTTAAACTTGTGCTCCTCCTGCCTCAGCATCCAGAGTCACTGGGATTAGAGGGCTATACCGCCATGCCTGCCCTAGTTTTTTTCCACAGTCTCACTATGTAGCCCAGGCTGGCCTACAACTCATAATCCTCCTGCCTCTGGCTCTGAACACAGGGATTACAGGCGTTCGCCACTACACCTGGCCCCATTCAAGCTTTATTAACAGCTTATTCAATAAGCTTGCAGAGTCCACATACAAAAACTATGTGATAGAAGATGTACATTCAAAAGGATTATTTTTATTTACTTTGCTATTCACAGAAGATGAATAACCTCAAGCCACTCCTACTTCATCATTCTGTCTTCCACTCAAAGGTACTATCACTGATCCTTTCAAAAAGCAGTTTGTCTTTTAAGGACCCAGTTCATTTTGAATTATGCTCTCTACTCACAAGATTACTGTGCTACACCAACATTATCCAGCATCATCTTTTACTTTACTGAAAAGAATCTAATAGCATTTAACCCATTTTTTTCTTTTATAACATCTAACATAAAATTTGTCATTTTAACCACTTTTAAGTGGACATGCTAGTGGCATGAGTTACATCTGCAGTGTTGTACAATCATCACCACTATTTCCACAACTTTATTTTTATCACATAGTACAAACTCTATGTCTATTAAAGAGTAACTCAACATTGTCCCCTCTCCCTAGTACCTGGTAGCTTATAATCTACTTTTTGAATCTATGAATTTGTCTATGCCAGATATTTCATGTAAATGGAATCATGCAATTTTTGTCCTTTCGTGTCTAGCTTAGCTCATTTAGTGAAACATTTTCAAGGTTCAACCACGTTGTAAATATGTATCAAAACTTCATTCCTTTTTATGGCTGAGTAGTATGCCATTAAATGGATAATGCCACATTTTCTTTTTTTAATTGCTCCAACCCCCTTCTCTTTATTCCCCGTTCTCCCTTCTACTTTCATGACACACACATACACACACACACACACACACACACATATGCATGCATATATATATAAATACTTAACATACATATTAAAATGTAGTCTCCAGTAAGACATGATGGTGTACACCTGTAATCCCAGTGACTCAAGAGGCAGAAGCAAGAGGATCACAAATTTGAGGCTAGAGGGAATTTGTGTAACTTTGTGAGACACTAACTCAAAAAAATCAAAAAGAGGGCTGGGAGGTGCAGTTCAGTGGTAGAGCACTTGCAAAGTATAGAAAGAAGAGAAAAGAAAAAGAAAAAGAAAGAAAGAAGGCAGGCAGGCAGGCAATGTAGTGTCCACATATGAGAGAAACTGTGACATTTGTCTTTCTGGGTATGGCTTATTTCACTTTAAATGATAGTCTTCACTTAAAATGATGGTCCATTGATTTTCCTGCAATGACATAATTTCATTCTTCATGGCTGAGTAAAACTATTGTGCATATACACCACATTTTCTTTATCAATTCATCTGTTGATGGACATCTAGGTGGATTCTGTACCTTGGCTATTATGAACAGTACTGCGATAAACATGGGTGAGCACACACACCACATTTCCTTTACCCATTCATCTGTTAGATACTTGGGTTGTTTCCACCTTTTAGCGACTAAGAACAATGCTATAGTGAACACTGCCATACAAATACCCAAGTACCTGTTTTCAATTTGGGGGAAATAAACCCAGAGTGGCACTGCTGAGTCATATGGTAATTCTATGTTTAACTTTGTATGTTTTGAGGAAATACCAGTGTTTTCACAGATGTTACACCATTTACATTCCGACCAGCAATGCAGGGCTCTGATTTCTCCACATTCTCACCAACAGAGGTTATTCCCTGGTTTTTTAATTATAGCCATCCTAGTAGGCATGAAATTATAGCTCACTGTGGTTTTGATTTGCATTTCCTTAATGCCTAAGGATATTGAAAATCTTCTCATGTGTTATTAACCACGTACATCTATATTTATCTTGAATGTTTGTCCCTATGTTTACTTCTAAGTTTTTATAATTTTAGCTTTTAAAATTAGGTCTTTGGTCCATTACGAGTTAGTTTTTGTATAGCATAAGGTAAGAGTCCAACTTTTGCATGTGAATATCTAGTTTTCCCTATACCATTTATTGAAGAGATCATTCTTTCTCAATTAAATGGTCTTGGCACCCTTGTTGAAAATCAACTGACTGGTGGGCATGGTGTGGCACATGCTTATAATCCTAGCATACAGGAGGCTTAGGCAGGAAGATTATCAGTTCCAGGCCAGCCTAGACTACATAGAGAGTTCCAGGCCAGCCTGAGTTACACAGTGAGACCCTATCTCAAAAAAACATCAAAAGAAGAAAAATCAACTGACCACATATTTGTTGTTGTTGTTGTTAGGTGCTGTCGAGTCAGTATCCGACTCATAGCGACCCTCATAGGGTTTTCAATGGCTGACTGTTTCGGGATTGCCTTGGGAGTGGATTGCCAGGCCCTTCTCCCATTTTTGTGGTGCTGGGAATTGAACTCGGGGCCTCAGAGACTGCAGTGCAGCGCTCTACCCACTGAGCTAAATCCCAGCACGACCACATATTTGAGGTAACCCATATTCTTTGGTCACACGACTACTGAAATGGTTAACTGGGAAAAATTAAAGCGGAACAACAGAGTGATCGAATCTAGATCAAATCTTGTAAATTAAAACAGCCTAAGTCCAGCTGGGGGGAGTAGCACATGCCTGTGACCCTAGTACTCGGGAGGCTAGGCTGACTGTGAGTTTGAGGCCAGCCTGGGCTACACAGCAAGATTCTGTCTTTAAAAAAAAGAAAGATAGAAGAAAACAGAGCAGAAATCTAATCACCTACCAAAGCTTTAGAAGCAGGGTGGTCCTCCAAACTCTGCAACTTTATCTTTTTAAAAACAACTATGTCAACATATAATTTGCCAAACATAAAGTTCATCCACGAAACTCAATGGTTTTTAGTACATCTGGAATTGTGCAATGAACCACTACCTTCATGTAATTTTACACAATTATAACCAGCCCTAAAAGAAAGCTGGTACCCATTAATAGTCACTCCCTAGCCTCACACAATCACCAATCCCATTTTTCCTTATAGATTTGCCTATTCTGGATATCTCATATGAATGAAATAATATATATTGTGTGGTCTTTTGTGACTGGCTTCTTTCACTTAGCATAATGTTTTTGAGGTTCATTCCTTTCTAACTGCTGAATAGTACTCCACTGAATGGACATACCACACACTATCTATTCACCAACTGCTGGACATTTAGGTTGTTTCTACTTTTTAGCTGCTATGAACACTGACGTATGAGTTTGAATGTGAACACATGATCACAAATGCTCTACTGGATATATGTACCAACTGCTATGACAACCGTAAGTATAAAACAATGAATTCTTTTCTTGAGAGCTCAGGGAAAGGTGGAGGTAACGAAGTTATTCAGGGGAGTCAGGGAAGTGTCCAAGGGCAAGGCTGAAAGAGTTTTAACTTTTAGTCATGGAGTTCATCCCTTAGACAACAAAAAATCATTCAAAAATCAACTCAGAGGAGCAATAAGCACAGCCAACAACAACTTACTCCTAATACGCTTCCTGACCAGGAAGGGCAGTCTAACACTGACCCACGCTCACAGTTAGGGATCTGAACACGGAAATAAAAGCAAACTCCCCAGAATGCCAATTACAATTCACCCATTTAATTGACAAAACGTTAGTGAGGAAGGATAATTTAAAATACTGAATGTGGGAAAAGAAAGCCCGATACAGCCACCTTTCAAACCAGAAACAAAGCTGCCTGAACTGGTAATCAAAAGCACTGCTTGATTTCTCCTCTAGAGCAGGATCAGGTAAGTAATTCTCCTACCTTTGCTAAATATATTTTTTTTAATATTTGGCCTTTAGTCATATAATCAAATCTCCTCAGCATATCAATGATATCAATCATTCATTCTACAATCATTCAATAAATACTGGAATGTCTCCTGTGTCCTAAGGCCGCAGGGGATCACAGACCAAAGTGCTGCCCTCAAGAAGCTTACGCTACCATGGGAGAGACAGACATTAACAGATAGGTGCTCCAAGGCTGGGCGGTGGTAAGCACTGGCATGGCTTACTTTACCTCATGCCTGATCTCTCACTATCCACTGTCACTCAGACACCATCGCTTCACCCCCACTCAGCAAACCTCGGAGCCATTAATGACCTTCTAAATGTCAACACGAAGAACCTTTTGCCCTTCAGTTGTTCTCCTGACCTCTCCACATCCGTGGCCTTAATGACTAACACCTTTTCAAATACTGTTGACTGCATGCCTGCTGGCTTCCTGTTTCTCTGATCACTGGGCATTCCCTGGGGTTCTCCTGACAGTCTCTTTCCCCATCATATGGCTCATGCACTTCCACAGGTTCAACTATTTTATCCATGCAGGTGATTCCCACATCCACGTTTTTCTCAGATGAGCACCCGTGACTTGGAGCGGTATTGCCCAGGGAGAGACAAGTCTCACAAACGTCCCAGAGAAGAGAGGCCTTCCTGGAAGAAGGCCTGAATTCAGGCAAAAATGGCAATCGGAATTGTTCTGACAACATACTATACAGTAGGCTAAGCTAAGCTTAGAGGCTCTCGAATATCAGTGTAAAACTCGCCAGGAAGGCCTGGGGAAATGCAGATCCCCAGGCTCTGTCACACAAGTCTGCAAGCAGCGTAGTGTTCTGTATCCCAGACGATGCTTCTACAAGACGTTCAAGCACCACTCTCTGAACCAGTCACAGATTTTTGGACCCACAGGAAGCAGTCACACCCATGTGTGGTAGGGACCCATGTAAAGACGTGTGTATGTGCTGTGATCAAAAGATATGGTGAATGTTTAAACAAAACAATGTTACGATAGTAAAAGACGCCTGCAGCCGTATCCCTGTGGCATCTAATCCCCATCAGATCTCAGAAGCTAAGCAGGGTCGGATCTGGTTAGTACTTGGAAGGGAGACCACCTGGGAACACCAGGTGCTGTGGGCTGGGGAGAAGGACCTGGCAACCCCCTCCCAATCAATTTGCCATTGAAAACCCTATGAACAGCAGAGAAGCACTAACAATAGTGTTTTATCTGTTGTACGTAGGGTCACTATGAGTCAGACAATGACTCAATGGTGCCTAACAACAACAACATAGTAAAAGACATGTTGCTATTAATTCCCCTCAAAATGCTCCCCCTGGCTTTGAACACATGTATCCCGCCGTTCTTGCCACTTTCTGATGCAGTTCTGGAAGTCCTCTTTAGTGAGTGTCTTTAGCTGCCCTGTGGTGGCTGCCTTGATGTCCTGAATCGATTCAAACCATTTACATTTCCTGGTCATTTTGACTTTGGGGAAGAACCAGAAGTTTCAGGGTGCCAGATCCGATGAATGAGGTGGATGAGGACACACTGTAATGTTTTTTCTAAAGTGTTCTAACAGAAACTGTCCTACCAGAAGCGATGTGTGACAGAGAGCGTTGTCATGATGGAGGAGGATGAAACCGTGTGTCCATTTCTCAGGCTGTTCTTTCAACTCCAGCTCACACCCTACTGACGGCACCAAGCAAGCTGAAATCTGTCACACACTATCACTACGGTTCACCCCTGCCTCTCGGTTGGACGGCCTTTGGAGCAGCATTCACTGTACTTTCTGATCACACTGTGTGTGTGCCTATGTGTGTTAAAGGAACACAGGAGAGAGGAGGAAGGTGTGCAAGCAGGTGGCAATAATGGGAAGCATCTGTCTCATGCCCTCCTTGGAGCACCAAGTTCGGCCTGGGAAGAAAGGGGTGGCAGCAAGGTTGGAAGGGGCAGGCTTACGGAGTCTCAGCTTCCTTGTAGACAGGAGGAATCTAGAGCTGAAGGTGGAAAGAAGGACCTTCCTTGTTAGGTCCTATCAGCTGGACCTCAGAGGAGGCAGAAAGCCTAAGGCTCTCAGTACAGCATTCCACAGCACAAGAGTGCCACCTACTGTGACCTAGTACACAAATTCTACTTGTTTTTTTTTTTTTTTAGTACTAGGGAGTTGAACCCAGGGCCTCTCTGATACTTTTACAAGCGCTCTACCACTGAGTCATACTCCTGGTCCAATTTTTACTTTTTAGTTTAAGGCAGGGTCTCGCTAAGTTATACAGGTTGCCTCTGACCTCAAACTCACAACCCTCCTGCCTCTCCATCCTGAGTTGCTGGGATCACAGGCATAAGCCACCACCATACCTGGCTAAATTCTTCCACTTCTGATGAAAGACTCAGCACTGGGATCCCAACCCGTGTTCTCTCACCTGGCCCACAGCTGCTCCAATGCTTCCGGTTCCGTCAACAATTCCTGTGACAGTTGCCAAGGCCTCACTGCTCCCCTGGATCAGTTCTTGGCGACCCAGGTCTGCAGAAATAGCTGAGCTGATCATATTCGAAGGTCCGCCAATAAAAAACCCTGAGGCCATGAACAGAACAGATTCTTATTAAAACATGACTCATAATAACATTAGGAATCTCCTGGATAAGGCAAAATATCGTCTTCACACTTTAACATATTCCAGAGAAATGGAGAAAATAAAGAAAACTCTCCCATATAGTAGTATCTCAAACTAATTAGCACCTACTTTTCTGAAATCCCTTCTTTGAATTATGTGACACTCTAGTATATTTATAGAACCTAGAGATATAAAAAATACAGTGAAACACATAGCCTTTCAATCCTGGGACATTTGCATTCATTAATAACTAAGTGCACGGGTTTTTCCATTACAGCAGAGCTGCATCACATGAGCATCTGCCCACATGCAACCAAACACGCCAAAAAAGAGAGAGGAGAGGAGAAAAGCTATTTCTGTGGCACAGGGGATTCTATCAGCTGCTGCACTCAACGAGGCCACCCAGGAGCCAGGCGTGGCTGGGTCCTACTCCCAGAATCAGTGCTGTGCCCCTGGGGTAGCATGAGCAGCTCCCTCCTCTGATATGAGCTGAAGTTTAAAAAATCAGTAATTTTTCCACTTAAAAAATCAGTAATTTTTCCACAACAGGGTCCCTAACTGCGCTCAACTATTCTGTGTCATGCTCACATGAAGAAATACTAGCGAGCCGGGCGCAGTGGCGCACGCCTGTAATCCCAGCAACTCGGGAGGCAGAGGCAGGAGGATCGCAAGTTTGAGACCAGAGGCAGTCTGAGTAACTTAGGGAGACCCTGTCTCAAAAAGTAAAAACATGGGCTAAGGGTGCAGCTTGGTGGCCCAGCACTGCAAAAAAAAAACAAAAAAAAAAAACAAAAAAAACTAGCCAAGTCCATCAGAGGAAGGAAAACTTAGCTACCCCAGACTTCTGTAAGCTGCTCCATTGTGGCATTTTCCTAGGTTACTTTCTGAAGTCACACCGGAGCTGGGACAGTAATTAAGACTCTCAGAAAATCAACAGGGACACCTTCTATCGCAAGAGGGCTGAGGAAGTCACCCAGGAGCAGAGGGGCGACTCTGGGGCAGGGGCCTCCGTCCTTCTTCCTATCATTTCAGTTCTCCGTGACTAAGGATTCAGCATCGCTCAGCTGGAGAGCCTTTTTCCCCCATCCCCTTGACTTTCCAGGGGAAGCGCACAGTGAGCAGAGCCGCCTGCCGTACCTGTGACTGTCATCAGAAGCGCGTTGATGGACTTATTGTTTGGAGAACCTGTAAGGAGACACAGACACTGTGGTAGACTGCAAAGCGGCTGCGGGCGCCTCCCACAGTCACAAAGGTCTGGATGTCCTCGGGCTCACAAATCCCTCCCCCAGGACAACAAAGAGAGACAACGCTTTCATAGCCTCTTCCAACTTTTATTTGCGATGTCTGCCTCTTGCGGCTCCTCAAGCTAACGAGACTTCTAGAGAAAACTCTGCCCAGTCCTAAGAACACACGCACCAAGCCTACTAATTACTGCCTTCCCGCTTTTGAAGGCTCGCCCCTTTTATTGTTTTATTGGCTCTGTGGCTGTCCCTGTGGAGCCACCCTCAAACAAAGCACATACACTGCCCAGCAAGCCTTTAAACAAATCCGCATGGCAGAAGAGATGTCCGTTTCCTCCCTACGCAAATAAAACCAGGTGATGACAGTTCCCAGGCACTCACAGAGGCAGCGCGTCCCCGGGGCTGGTCCCTGACTCTGGGCAAATGCTCACTCTCGAGGGATCAGGGATACTCACGGCTGTACCCGACGAGGGACCCGACCGCCAGGAGCAGGCTGAGGGCCAGCACGGGGGCTCTCCTCTGCAGCAGGTCCGACACGAAGCCTTGCAGAGTCCCGCCTGCAAGGGTAAAGGCCACAGGGCAGTCAAAAGCAGCTCCTGGGGAGCTCAGCTGCCAGGGAGGCATGCTCCCCAGGGACCCTCTGTGTTCAGTATGGCCAAAGAGATGGCTGGCTCTCCCCACAAGGCTCCTCCATCATTTCCTTTTAGCAAAAGGAACTGCCTGCTACATCGCCATGATGCTCAGTGGGGAAAAGACTCCACAAATTGAATGTTAAAATAAAAAAAAAAAAAAAGGAATTAAAACCATTCACAGCACCGGGCACACCTGTAATCCCAGCGGCTGGGGAGGCAAAGGCAGGAGGATCGCCAAGTTTGAGACCAGTGGCAGTCTGCGTAACTTAGCAAGACTCTGTTTCAAAAAAATAATAAATAAATAAATGAATAAATAAATAAATAAATAAATGGGCTGGGGGGCGCGGCTCAGTTGTCTAGCACTTGCAAAGCATGCAGGCACAAGGCCCTGGGTTCAACCCCCAGTACCGTTAAAAAAAAAAAAAAATCCACTATTCCTTACTTACCATTTTCCCTACAAAAACTAGCTGCAAATGCTTTTCCTTATTTTTCTACTTTTTAATTTAAAAGATGACAAATTAAGGACCATGTCACAGAGGCTACTGTTGTTGTTGTTAGGTGCCATCGAGTCGGTATCCGACTCATAGCGACCCTCATAGGGTTTTCAATGGCTGCCTATTTCAGGATTGCCTTGGGAGTGGATTGCCAGGTCCTTCTCCACAGAGGCTATTAGTAGTGATAAAAAAAATTCACTAAAATTAAATGCAACAATTATGGTTTGCCAATAACTAATAGGTCAAGAGTTGTGATTTTGTTTATTTTTTGTGTGTTTGTGGTACCTGGGGGTTGAACCTAGGCCCTTATACATACTCTGCAAATGCTCTACCACTGGGCTGCACCCCCAGTCCATTTTTACTTTTTATTTTGAGTCAGAGTCTTGCTAAGTTATACAGGTTGCCTCTGGCCTCCAACTTTCGATCCTCCTGCCTCTTCCTCCCAAGTCACTGGGATGATGGGTGTGCACCGTTGCACCTGCTCGTGTTTTGTTTTTTGTTTTTCACAGTGCTGGGGATGAACCTGGAGCCTTACGCATGCTAGACAAGTACACTACCACTGAGCTGCATCTTTAGCCCAACTTCTTTTCTTCTGCCACCCAGGCAATTTTAATTTACATGGACACAGAAATATGGTCAGGTCAGGACCTAAGAATACGGACAGCCCAGTTCAACTGCAGTAACAGTATATCACCTAAGGATATACTGTGTACTTTCAGGTGCTCAGGGCAGCTTAGTCTGACCACAATTCTATGTGTAAATATCACAGAGCAGCTATTAAGGCGGTGCCATAACCAGGTAATTAAGTAACGCCCAGTGAAAAGCATTCTGTTCGTCCATCTTATTTAAAAGTTTCTTACTTCCTTGTTCACATCTCTGGCTGTAGCACAAAGTCACTATTAAAATCTGTTGGAGGGCTGAGGGTACAGCTCAGTGCTTAGGGCACCTGCCTGACATGCACAAGACCCTGGGTTCAATCAGCACAGCTAGTAAATAACGAATAAAAATAAAATGCATTTGACACAATGAAACAATTGCAAAACACTCCCAAAATAATGTCTGCTATTATTCCTGCGTCTAGGATCTGACCATCTCCACACTAAGTTAGTATTTTTGCTTCCTTGGCTGGGGTTGTAGGTGAGGTGAGAGGTAGCCAAAATGAACACATTCCCGCTGTAACTTGGATCTCTCACACAAGTAGCCTTAGGGCCAAAATACCACTGAAAATGTACAAAAGGGTTGCACTTAGGTTTCTGAACATTTCCCAAGACAAAAAGAACTGATGCATAAACAAAGAACTAAGAAAAGGGAATCCTATAAATCACAGCCCTGTCCTGGGCTAAGTCTTCTTTTCTATGAACTTCCTTTTTTTTTTTTTTTAAGGAGTTTGGTTGTTTGCTGGTCGGACAGCTTAGGGAAAATGGCTGTGGAAGAAGTAATAAACTTTAAATAAAGCCAGATTTCATAACGCAGGGGATGATGGCTAGTGATTAGCCCTTTCCTCTGGCAGAAGAGGCACAGTGGCATACCTATGATTCCTCCAACGTCATACCAAATGGACAGCTTATCAGCTTCTGCCTCCTTCCACCCGAAGTTGTTACTCAGATAAAAGGGCAACCAGAAGAAGAAGGAATAGTTCACTAGCTTCAGGCAGGCGTAGGCCAGTGAATACTGTAAGAAAAACATGCAACCAATCAGCAGGAAACAGCACAGCATGACCACAACGTTTAATATCATTAAAAAGCAGAAGAAAACATGAGCTTGGGATGAATGGTATCTGAGATTTAAATTAAGCCTCCTTACCAATTGCTACTTGCCTGATTTTACCTAGTCTCCCTCTTTTCTTTATATTACAACCTTCTAGAAAGGCCACTGGAATAAAAATACACGTGGCTATTTCTTAACTATCCCCAGTTCCTTCTCCTATCATTTCTCTCCTAGAAGCAAACTGGTGTTTGGAACCCAGAACACAGGGCACATACCCGTATGCCATCACTCAGACAAAGAGGCATTCACATCAGTAACAGGCATTCGCCATACGCAAGTAAATACAGCAAACACCGCAGCTCTCACTGCAAGCAGCCTGTCTTTCTTGGTTCTTCAACTTCCTGCAAAGTTAATATTGTAAACTATGGAGAACAACGTGACTTAACCTTCGAAAAGCATCCACAGGCAAACTACTTTGAGATGAGAGCCTCCGAAAGCCCTACATCCCACATCCTGTGACAAAGGAAACCATCTCTGGTGGGCCAAAAAGGAAGGACCGTGATCATCGCAGGCCTCTTGGCTCTCTGCAGGAAAACAGCTGCAGCTGCCTTATATTTAACACCTTATTACCAGGATATCCTGACATTGAGCATCAAAGGGAAGGGGTGGAGCAGAGGGCTGACTTCAAAGGTATCTGGCGAGATCGCTCCTGCCCTGAGCTGCTGCTGTTTCTTAGGGACCACTTGTTTGAAAAGGGCTACCCTGGCGGCGACGGCCACTCCCTAGACAGATAAATCTCAGTCACCAGGGCATTCTGTCCAGACAGCCTGCGACAAAGACAAGGGCATTAAGTCGACTAGATTTCTTTACATCCCTGCCCATGTCAGAGCGCTGAACAACGGCTCGTGAAGTACAAAAGAACTGGCAAAAGAGTTCCACGTTCAGTCACAACAGCAAAGTTCTGTCTCCACAATTCAACTATCACCAGCAGAATATTTTAATAACTAGTTGAAAGATCGTGTCTTAGCCTGAGGGCAGGCCTGAAGGAATTTCCCTTGTATTATAGATCATCTTTGGGGTAAAGAACTGTATGGGATTACACTTAGATTTCAGTTTACGCTGAACTGCCTGCTTGAAGTAACAGTTTTCTTACCTTTTGGGGCACAGGCCAAAGTGAACCGGTACAAAATAATGGCCTGTAGACTCTGACTTTATCTAGGAAATTACACCCATAAAGGAGCCTTGGAACGAATAACAAAAACGGGTGCTTACAGCCTGCCAAGCCAGTGCTCTAGACCCAGGAAAGAGGGGTGACATTTCCATCTCGTGGGGAGGGGAACTGAGACACAAGGCTGGGTTGGTTGGGTGACCTACCCCAGGTCTCATGGAAAGTTATTGGGTAAGCTGGAAACACAACCTAAGCCTCTTTACTTCCACTCCAGTGCTAGGGCACCCAAACCCCAAGACAGAGAAACTGCAACAGACAGGAGTCAGTTCAGCTGTTAAGGTTTCCCTGACTGCAAAGGTGGTGGAAACACTAGGAGGCTTAACCAAGAAACACCATGGAGTGCTCTGCCCTAGACCTACCAAAGAGCAGGCTCTTTTCCGCCTGGATTACAGCAGGAAAATAAGGTAGACAATGAGCCGTTTGAAGCCGTTCCTGCTCTACATGTAATTCTCTAATATTCACCAGGCCCAAAACTTAACTTTCATTTCTTTCTTTTTTCTTTTCCTTCTTCCTTTCATTTCAGAGATAGGGTTTTGCTAGGTTGCACAGGTAGCCTCTGGCCTCAAACTAGCAATCCTCCTTCCTCAGCCTCCTGAGTAATTGGGATTTATAGGCATGAGCATGGTGAAAATACACGTTTTAAAAAATCTGTTTTGAAGCCGGGTACCTATAATCCCAGCGGCCAGGGGGCGGAGGCAGGAGGATCACACGTTCGAGACCAGAGCAAGTCTGTGTAACTTAGTGAGACCCTGTCTCAAAAAAAAAGGGGGGGGGGGCTGGGGATGCAGCTCAGTGGTCTTACAAAGCATGAAAGTACGAGGCCCTGGGTTCAAGCCACAATACCGTAAAACAACAACAACAACAAAAATCTCAGTTTTGTCTTTTTAGTTACATCCTAAACCAGGGTGAGCAAACCAGAACTCACGGGTCAGGATCGAACCTGGACCCATCCATCCCACATTTTCTACGGCTTCCTTGCACTACTGAGCGGAGAGGTTATGGCCAAGATTTTGCAGTTTCCCCAGAGCTGCAAATATTTATTCTCTGGCTCTTCGTGGCAAGGGTTTCCAGCCCTGCCCTAGACAGCAGGTAGGCTGAGGGACTCTACACCACCTCTCCGAACAAGAGTAAAGCAGTGTGATCCCAGGCAGAGCAACCCCCAAGGGCATGGCGCCCACTGGCTGTGTTCGGAGACTGGGCCAGTCCTCACCGGGATGACCCCAGGGAGGCAGCAGGCCTGGTGGAAGCTTATGGCCTTCACTCGGGTGGCAGCGCTGTCCTCCTGGATTGAGTAGTTAGGCTCATAGTCATCTTCATTTTCAGCACCGTTAATGAGTGGCCTATGTGAATCTTCTTCAAAGTTTTCTTCTGTCTCAATACCTGGGAGACCTACAACAACAACAATTATTACCATTTATGGAGCACCTACTGTGTGCCTGGCATTGTGCTAACGGCTTTGCATGTATCAGCACTTTTGGGGTAGGTCTGATTTTTATTTCCATTTTGTAAAAGCAGCTAAGGGTCAGACACCAAGGTCAACTGAGGCCAATTAAGGTCACATAGCCTGTTTATTAATATTCAAGGAACGGAAGAACTGTACACCTCTTTGCTTCTGTGGTGCTTCACTTAATACGCATTCTATATTTAACCACAGGTAAATACCAAACTAAATTATGTTTAGGAAGGAAAAGAAATCAGGCTGAAGATGTGAAATCAGAAATACATCCATGCAAGCCGGGCGCAGTGGCACACACCTGTAATCCCAGCGGCCTGGGAGGCGGAGGCAGGAGGATAGCAAGTTTGAGACCAGAAGCAGTCTGCGTAACTTAGTGAGACCTTGTCTCAAAAGAAGTAAAAAAAATGGGCTGAGGGTGCAGCTCAGTGGTCCAGCACTTGGAGAGCATGTAAGCTCGAGGCCCTGGGTTCAACCCCCTAGTACCACCAAAAAAAAAAAAAGAAATACATCCATACTAATTCCTAGCTAGTGTCTCAATTATAAAAATCAATGGCAAATGCTGTTTTTCCTGCATCTACATAAGGTGTGCATCACTCCCCTCAAATGTGTGCCAGGCTCGGCTGTGACCTCGACTGGACACAAAGGGCAACACTGCTCCTTCAATTTCCTGGGAGGACTGCGGCTTTCCTAAGGAAAGAGACTCCCCTTCCTGGCCTCCGACTTCCCTTGGCCACTAGCAGTGAGACATGTGGAAAGGAAGAGATGGCTTTGCCTCACCCATTTCCTCTGGGGACACCAGGAGTCCAAAGAAGATGACGATCCCACCAGCAAACTGCACAGACGCGGTCACCAGAAAGGCATACTGCAGGAGAGGAGAGGCGGCTCTTACATGCGGGCGGGCGTCAGGGGCACATTCATTAAAGGCACGCGAGGGGGGAGCGGGGACAGCAGGAAGGACGGGGAGACTGGGAAGGACTTTGGCACCCACAGCATCAGATGTTCTACCCGTGACTTCCCATTTCCATTTCCCAAGGGCTCTATGAGGCTCACAGAGGATCACTAGCATCCGCTGGATACTCAGTGGCACTATTAGGATTGTGACAGCGGGACTCACTCCCAGAATCTCATTCTCTGCGTCACCCAGCCTCCTACAAAAGTTACAGTAGCTGCCCTCGAAGATACTACATCCAGTTGAGGGGGTTAAACAACACCAGAAACAAGATTACAAGGCAGCAGGCAGCTAAACCAATGAGAAGGCCCAGCCCGGAAACAGCTGAGAGACAGATGCACCTGGACAATGTTTTAGGGAAGAGTCAAAATTCAAAGTAATCACCCATCTTTCTGGGCACAACTGAAGCAAAGGGGTGGGGCGGGAATGAGGCGGAATGCTCATGGCATAACCAGAGGAGCGGACTTCTGCTAGCCGGTACCATGGAGTAATACTGACGTGGAAAGCTGATGCCAGCATTAAAGACTCTCAACCACCAGGCTGCCTGCCTGACTTTTATTTAACAGAGAATGAGGCTGATGGAAAAATCTAAATTTTTAAACAGGTAAGTGACAAAGTTAAAGCAGTGTTTCCAGAAGCCTAATCTGGGAGTAGCACAGAAAGGGAGGTGAAATTCACATCTGAACCAGTTAGTACGATCCAGACATGAAGCTACAAAACCTAGACTAGGGACCGGGTGGTGGTGCACGCCTGTAATCCCAATGGCTCAGGAGGCAGAGGCAGGAGGATCGCAAGTTCATGACCAGAGGCAGTCTGTGTAACTTAGGGAGACCCTGTCTCAAAAAGTAATAAAATGGGCTGAGGGTGCAGCTCAATGGTCCAGCACTTGCAAAGCATGCAAGCGTGAGGCCCTGGCTTCAACCCCCAGCACCACAAAAACAAAAAAACAAAAAAAAAAACCTACACTAAAGGTGACTGTGATGAAGGATGGCCTTCTAACCAGACCACAATTCTTGATGAGCTCATTAAAAATTTATCTACCTTTTAAAAGAGCAACTCACTTTTAATTATTTAGGTTTTTGAGTAGCCAATACATTCACACGACTTGAGAACAAAATGTGATAAGATTTAAGTAAATCTTTCCCTCTCACCTCTTCCCAACCCACTCATTTCTCCCAACTGTCACAACATGATCACTGTTGTCATTTGATTTTAACTGTCCAGAGACTGTTTAACAAACATAAACTGCCAGGCATGGTGGCACATGTCTGTAATCTCAGAGACTTGGGGAGCGGAGACAGGAGGATCGCAGGTTCAAGGCCAGAGGCAGCCTGTGTAACTCAGAGAAACTCTGTCTCAAGATAAAGAATACAAAATAGGCTGGGGGTGCAGCTCAGTGAGAGAGCACTTGCAAAGTATGTGCAAGGTCCTAGATTCAATCCCCAAGAACTACAAAAAAATAAATAAATAAAATAAAATAGAAAAAAGAAAAAACATACTAATATAAATATGCTCTATTCACTCTCCCTTCTAACACAGATGGCACTATTCAGTGTGCATTGCCTTGCAATCTTGGAGGCTTTAATATCTTTGTCTATGCTGGTCTCTATTCATGCACAAAACTTCCTAGTTCCACCTCACACCTACACAGCATCCTTCAAACAGGCATTGTTGTTGCTGTTAGGTGCCGTCGAGTCGGTATCCGACTCATAGCGACCCTCTGTACATAGGGTTTTCAATGGCAGATTGATTTTTGGGAGGGGGTTGCCATGTCCTTCTCCCAAGCCTACAGCTTCTCGTGTTCCCAGGCGGTCTCCCATCCAGGTAATAACCAGGCCCGATCCTGCTTAGCTTCCGAGATCTGACGGGATCGGATGCCACAGGGCTATGGCTGCAGGTTCAAACAGGCATATGGGGGTTTAAACATTTCCCTGTTAGCTGATACTTTGTTTTCAACCTTTGGCTATTATAAACAACATTGAAATAACCTTGTAGATATAGCCTTTTGTACATCTGTGAGTACATTCACCTGTGTGACAAATTCCTAAAGCTGGGACTGCTTGGTCAGAGTTGTAACGTTACAAACACTGCCGAATGGACCCCTGGAAGACTTAATGTACTCTCCCAACCCCAAGGCCCATTTCTTCCTGGCCTCATGAATACAAGAGGTTATCTACCTTTAGGATTTTACTAATCTAATAAGCACATTGTGTACTTTTCACTCACATTCTCTCTCTCTCTCTCTCTCTCTCTCTCTCTCTCTCTCTCTCTGTCTCTCAGGGCTCATGACCATGAATCCAATCCATGTGCAATTCTAATCTGCACCTGATTTTGTAGCCTTTTAAAACTATTGAAAGGGTGTGGACTGGATTGGCGGATATACGGTATTTCTCCACCAACTAATACCTAGGCTCCATAAGGATGCAGGTTTCAGCCAGTGCTATATTCTTCAATAACTACAAGCAGAGAGGGACTTAAACATTTACTGAATGGGTAACTAAGCTATAAGCAAAGCTGAATATCTTTTCATGTCTTTTTAAGCCATTTCTTTTTCCTTTCTGTGAACCAGATACTCAAATCCTTTCTCTTTGTGTCACTCGTCTTTTCCTTCTAAATCTGAATGTATTTTTTCAATGTATCCAGGAGATTAGCCCTTAATCCTAACATGAGTTGCAATTACTTTTTCTTAATTGGTCCTATGTCTTCAGACTCTTGTGACAGTGTTTTTGCCAGGAATAATTTTGTTTGAACTTACATTCGTTTTTCTGCTTTTAGTATAAGCCTTTCCCTACCCAGACACAGCTCTATGTAGTTTTAAATGGGCACACAACTACTTCATAAAAAGCTATATACAAAGCAGGAAAAAAAAGTACTCACCTCATAGCCATACTGCAGAACAGATGAAGCTAGACACGCTCCCAAAATATTCCCCACTGAGGCACAGGCGCTCCAGAGACCAAAGACAACCCCTCGGCTAAAGGGGAGAACAGCAGAGGGCAGAACACAACAGCATCAGAAGGGAGTCTACGTGCGGATCGCAATGAAAAACAGTGAAGACTCACACCACAAAGAATAAACATTCTATTTGAAAATTTGTAAAAATAACACCAAAATGATAAAACATGAGGTCTCTTCTAAGACCTCGATTTTAACGTTTATTCAGGGGCTGGGGATGGAGCTTGGTAGCAGAGCACTTGCCTACCAAGCATGAGGTCTTGGGTTCATTGTACGGTTAGTAAAAGAAAAAGGATTTCAGAAAAGGTTTTTTTAAAGCTCAACTCTGTACTTTGTTGTATCTGATACAGATACCAGCACACTGTTAGGCCTACATTTTTAGCTCTTTTGACATTTTTTATAACCTCAGGGAGGCAGAGGGAATTTTAGAAATGAGCGGAAGACAACACTACACACTGAGAAATAAAGTCTGTTTGAAAGGCTGAGGTCGGCCTCTGGCAGCTATGTCTCAAGGCAACACTGGGGTTCTCATTCGTAGGAAGCCACGCTCCCCACAGGCCTGGGTGCCACAACATGCACTCCTGGGAGAAGGGCTTGGTGTTGTACAAATGCAAGCACTGTTATTACCTAAATACGTTTTAAAGGCCACATCCATGATGACCTAGGGCAACCACATGACTCAAAGTGTTAGCTGTGTAGGGGCAATGTTCTCCCTCAGTAGATCACTTAATTTCTCTTGGCCCCGAGGGTTTTCATGTGGAAAACATATTATTTCACCTGAATAGTCTCAGAGTTTGTCTCCAGTTCTAAAATACCCGGGTACTATACAAATATTAAAACCTATCAAAAGGGTCATAGAGAGAATGGTTAGCAGGTCAGGATCTTAGTAACACTGGCTGAACGATGACGTGATTTGACAAGAATCTGGCATACAATAACTGGTTTTAAGCAGTTTCAGTGGACTTTGTAGGTTACTGTTACATTTCACAGACAGTTCGAGTCAAAGCAATAGACTACTGATTTCACTCACTAAAGCTACTTGTTTAAAACAAAGTATCTGCCATGCGGGCATGGTGGTGCATACCTGTAATCCCAGCACTTGGGTGGGTGAGGGAGGAAGATTACAAATTCAAGGCCAGCCTGGGGTACATAGTGAGTCGGAGGCCGATCAGGCTACAGAGAAAGACCCTGTCTCAAAATATACCAAAAACAAACAAACAAAAAATCTGTCTTCCTTTCAAAGTTAAACTGTAATGGCTTTTTTGACTTTTAACTTGTGACTGATCCCAGAATTAATGAAGTGGTTGGATTTTCCAGTCACTGCTGTTGAAGACCCAGTGACATCCAAATTACGAGGTTAGAAATCTCTTAGAATGACGCTTGTTAAAACTAGTGATTATCTTTTGAGTGACAGGATTTCAGTTGGTTCAACCTTTACTTCCCTTTGTTCATTTATATTTTCTGATTTACTTGTAATGAATATGTCCTTTGTATAATTTTTAAAAATCACCAACAGAAAAAAAAATCACCTTTAAAATCTTAATTAAAAATACAACAGCCAAGGAAGACTCCAAATTCAAGGACATAGGCAGCCTTCGCAACTTAGTGAGACCCTATCTCAAATTTTAAAATAATCAAAAGACGCGGGGTGCAGCTTAGTGGTGGAGCAAGTGCTCAGCTTATGCAAAGCCCTGGGTTCACCCACTCTAATACTGAAAACAAAACAAAATGAAAGCCGGGCATGGTGGCTCACGCCTCTAGTCCCAATGACATGGGAAGCAGAGGCAGAAGGATCCCAAGTTCAAAACCAGAGGCAGTCTGCATAATTTAGCGAGACCCTGTCTCAAAACAGAAAGTTAAAAAAAATGGGCTGAGAGTTCAGCTCAGTGGTACAGCACTTGCAACGTATGCAAGCGGGTGAGGCCCTGGGTTTAACCCCCAGTACCAAAAAAAAAAAAAAAAAAGGAAAGAAAGAAAACAAAAAACACAGGCAAGCTGCCACATTGAGGCACATATCTATAATCCCAGCATCTCAGGAGGCAGGAACATTCCAAGTTCAAGGTCAGAGGCAGCTTTTGCAACATTAGCAAGACTCTGTCTCAAAAATGAAAAAAATAAAGGAAAAAAAAAGGCTAGTGGGACAGCTCAGTGGTAGAGCACAGGCCTACTATGAGTGAAGCACTGGGTTCAAACCCCTTGTACTGGAAAAAAATATATACAACAGCCCAGCAGGGTGGCACATGCCCATAATCCCAACCACTCAGGAGACTGAGGCAGGAAGATTGCAAATTCAAGGCCAGACTTGACTTCAAGGTCATCTTACTGACCCTGTCTCAAAAATAAAAAAAATTTTTTAAAAAGGATTGAAGATGTAGCCTGCATGAGGCCCTGGGTTCAATCTTTAATTCCAGGAAAAAGTCTCCTGTACTCCAAAAGAAGACTAATATATCATAGAGGTAATGCCTTTTATACTGCAATTCTGTTAATCAGTAACACTAATCTCTGGACAAAATAGAAACCATTAGCACACTGAAAAGTGATCAGAGCATTTGTAAGTGGTGCTTATTCAACCTATGGGACATATTCTAGGTGATCATTCATGATTGTTATTGTTGTTGTTGTTAGGTGCCCTCAAGTCGGTATCCGACTCATAGCGTCCCTCATAGGGTTTTCAATGGCTATTTCGGGATTGCCTCGGGAGTGGATTGCCACATCCTTCTCCCATTTTTGCGGTGCTGGGAATAGAACTCGGGACCTCAGAGACTGCAGCGCAGTGCTCTACCAACTGAGCTAAATCCCAGCCCCTGATCATTCATGATACAGATTGTTAATAATCATGGTAACTAAGCAGGATGCAGTGGTACACACCTATAATCCCAGCAGCTCGGAAGGCAGAGGCAGGAGGATCGCAAGTTCAAGACCAGAGGCGTAAGTCTGCATAACTTATTGAGACCCTGTATCAAAAAGTAAAAAAAAATGGGCTGAGGGCACAGCTCAGTGGTCCAGCACTTGCAGAGCATGCAAGTGCAAGGCCCCGGGTTCAACTCCCAGGACCAAAAAAAAAAAAAAAAAAAAAAAAAAAAAAAAAAAAAAATCAAGGTAATTCTCATTACAGAGTTGAAGACGCTGGAAACTTCAGAGGAGCCAGCCACAGCACACACTGAACATATAACGTCTGCTACCTACACTGGGCCTGCAGCCATAGCCCTGTGGCATTTGATCCTGTCAGATCTCGGAAGCTAAGCAGGGTCCGGCCTAGTTAGTACCTGGATGGGAGACGGCCTGGGAACACCAGAAGCTGTAGGCTTGGGAGAAGGACCTGGCAACCCCCTCCCAAAAATCAATCTGCCATTGAAAACCCTATGAACAGCAGAGAAGCACTGACAGTAGTGTTTCCCCTGTTGTACAGAGGGTCGCTATGAGTCGGATACCGACTCGAGGGCACCTAACAACAACAACAACAACAACAACAACAACCTACACTGGTCCCCACATAAAAAATAAACATACAAAAACAGAGAGAGCCATACATGAGATAAATATGCATGTGAGCTGGGCACTGTGGCACACGCCTGTAATCCCACAACTTCAGAGGCTGAGGCAGGAGGACTCCAAGTTCAGGGCAGAGGCAGCCTGTGCAACTTAGCAAAACATTGTCTGAACATAAAAAAAAGGCTGGGGTACAGCTAAGTGGGGGACCACATGCCCAGCATGCACAAGATCCTGGGTTCAACTCTCCAGTACCAAGGGGAAAAAAATTGATGATATATAATATTGATCTAGGAAAAATGAGAAAAATCAAAATCAACAATGTTCCTCAAATGGGAGTATCCCCAACAAGGATAAATCACAGAGGAAGCTTTTGGTTATTTCAATTTATTTTCCATCCTATTAATTCAGCATGGCTCCCCTCCTCAATGGCCTGGAGGATACATCAGCAGGTACCTATCTTCATCCTCTGACCGACACCACACATACAAAGTCAAATACAATTTAACAACTGTATGAAGTTCTGGGAGGAAAATGTCTAATCTAAGCCCCAATGTTGGGCGTTCTTCATGTGAGTCGTATTAGAACCTTTGCTATGTACGTGGCCTTAGGCAAGTCCCATGGATAACTTTAAGCTTAAGGTATGAAGGCCAGACTCAGATCTCTGAGTCTGAAAAAAGGGGAAAGAAGGCAAAACTCAAAGGGAGACACATGATGGGATGGCATGTCATATTCTGTTATATTAGAGATAGTATATGACTGATGTTCTCCAAAGAGAAGGTGAGATTAAAAAAGTAATTGGGAGCCGGGTGCAGTGGTGCACACCTATAATCCCAGCAGCTCGGGAGGTGGAGACAGGAGGATCTCAAGTTCAAGATCAGAGGCAGTCTGCGTAACTTAGCGAGACCCTGTCTCAAAAAAGCAAAAAAATGGGCTGAGGGTGCAGCTCAGTGGTCCAGTACTTGCAGGGCATGCAAGCGTGAGGCCCTGGGTTCAACCTCCAGTACTGCCAAAAAAATAATAATAAAAAATTTTTTAAAAATAATTGGAACATACCAACTTTGCTCACACTTACACTCTGAGGAAAGCCAGTGAGGTTAGGAATGGGCCTCATGAGACTAAACTATCTCTGAGGCCACATTATTTCCAGCACACTCTGCAGTGAACCTTCTCTCCCTGAACCACTCTGTCTAAAACAGAGGGCAGAAGTGAGCAGTGTCTAAGACACCAAGTGAAATGACTTTAGCAAAACCAAGGACATCCAACATTCAAACCCCGTAAGCAGAGCAGTGGAAGAAGGAAGGGGCCTACCCTGCTTTCCCAAACCAGTTGCCCATCACGGCAACCACACAGGGCCAGCCAGTGGACTGCAGGAGGCCGTTCACAATCCACAGGCAGCAGTAGAACCACTTGTTGTAGAAGTGCAGCCATTCGGTGAGTGTGCCGAAGACGAACTCCTTGGAGAGGAGGAGAGAAGAAGGGACATGTGATGCCTGCGTGGACACGTGCAGTGCGCTCATCTACCTACCAGACTACGTGAAGAATACATTCAAACATCCAACACCTGTGAGGTGGGTAGGCAGCTCTCACAGCACCTGGGCTCAAAGCTGGCACTGAGGAGGTACTGCCTACCAGGTCACCGCCAGTAAGAGGCAAAGATGGGAAACAACCACGGCATTAAATTTTCATCCCTCCAACTGGCCTCTTCAACTCTACGAAGCTAAGGCCCTGCTTTTCACCTCCTTTCACCCCTCCTTCCCTCTGCTCGCTCAGACCTGGGTGTGGAGGGCTGCAGGACTACACGGGTGACGTGTGCGAGTTCCCTCCAGACAGTGCTAGGTCTGGGGCAGTAGGAAAGTCCTGGGTAAGCCTAGCTGTCCGAACAGCAGCTACTAAGTTCACCAGTGTAAGCGACACCGCTCTAACTTATCATCTGCTGAATCATTTAGTGGCGTCCACCAAGTGGCTGCTTTCTTCCTGGTGTTTGCTCAAGGGGACATTTTATTGGAAGTCAAGGTCTGTTTTGAGAACACTGGGCATGGGTTACAAAATGGTTTGAAGAATACTGTCAAATTCCAGTTATGAGACATTCTGGAATAAGCAAAACTGTAAAGACAGAAAAATGGTCACTGGCTGGCAGAAGCTAAGGGAAGGAGGAGAGGTAGTTACCTAACCATGCTACTTTGTAGAAATTTAGGACTACATACTCAAACACTGACTTTGGGTACACACTTGAATTTCTTAATATTAGAAAAAGTATATGGTTTTTAAAAACTATAATGAATATGTGCAAGTGAGCAGCTTGTGAATAAAGTGCTTGGATCCCAAAAATTTCAAGGAAAAAAATTGTTCCTAGACTCAAACAGTAGATAGCGAAAAACTATAGCAAACTTGTTATTTTTAGATGCTGTGAAGTTGGGTCTGATTCATAGCAACTCAATATACAACAGAACAAAACACTCCCCGACACTGTGCCATGCACAAGATCTTTTTTATGTGTAAGCCCATTGCTGCAACCTCTGTCAATCCATCCAGTTGAGAGTCTTCCTTTTTTTTGTTGACTCATCACTATTGCAAACAAATCAGGGCATAACTCAACTCTATGGCTTTATTCAATCAACAAAAATCCTTTGCTACACCAGGCTAAGTGGCACATATCTATAATCCTAGCAACTCAGGAGGCAGAGGCAAGAGGATTACAAGTTCAAGGCCAGAGGCAGCCTACATTACTTAGTAAGATCATGTTTCAAAATGAAAAGTGAAAAATGGACTAAGGGTACAGCTCAGTGGTAGAGTGCTTGCAAAAGCATGCATGAGGCCTTGGGTTCAACCCCCCAGTACTGCATAAATAAATAAATAAAATCCTTTATTAGATGTTGGTAATAAAGACAAAAAAATAAAGTAATAAAGACAAGTCTGATATGGATCCTGCCTTATATAGCAGCTAGTGTATCAGGCACTATGTCAAACACAGACACATAACTGTCACTGCAACCCCAAAAGGAGAGAATAGTCATATCCCCTTTTCAAATGATGAGAGGGGACCATGGGGAAATCATAAGCCAGGAAACTGCAGAAGGATGAAAACCCAGGCCAGCTTGGTCTAGCAAATCTATAGTTTTAGTCACTAACCACCCACTCATAGAGAAACCAAGGGTGAAACAAGAAATAAGCAGGCTAAACAGCAATTACAAGTTCCAACAGAGACACCCAAGCCCAGGTACTCAGAAAGCAATGAATGATTACTTCTGGGAGTAGGGGCCAGAAAGTCAGGCATTCTGAAAAAGGTATATAGGTGTTGTTTTAGTTAGATGCCGTCAAGCCGGGGTTTAGAGTTAGGTGTTCTGAAAGAAGTGTCACGTGGCCATGACTTGAAGGAGATACTCAGATTACAGAGAGGTGATAAGCGGGCCATTCAAGGCAGGAAGAACAGCAGGAACAAGAGGACCAAGACAGAAAGGAGCAAGATAGCTCAGGGGCTCAGAAAGTAGTTGGTTCGGCTAGAGCAAAGGGTTGAAGCAAACACGACTGAACAGAATGCAGGGAACACTGAACACTATGCTGTTTAGACTATTTATCCGAGTCAAGGAAGGGACCGGATCAGATTCTTTTAGATTGAAACACTGAAGGTTAATGTCAATATTCTGCTCTCCATAAAAAAGTAGGGGAGTTACTTGGGACTCTAACATGTGCCACAAATAGTAATGATTATGATAACTATAAAATCTTTCCAACTTACCACTAATGCAGAAGAGCACATGCCAAAAGACAGAACCCATCGTAAATTCAGCCGATCCCCAATGATGCCACTGATGAAAAGTCCCTAAAAATAAAGCATTTCATTTTACAGCTCTAAATAGTAATGCAGTCTAAAAGAGGAAACATGCATTGCAAAGCAAATGAGGCCAATGCAGCACTGAGGCGACTGAAAATCAAACTTTATTCACGTGCCTACTCTGGCTGTGTATGGGTGTCATGGTATTTCGGGAAACAACATGGGCTTCTACCCACTGCACTGCAAACCCTCCACATCAACACAATGTACTTCAGGCAGACTTGGATTCCCTAACTGGAAACAAACAAATGAGTAACTCTGCTAAAACAAGCACCCAACTACATTTCATCTTCTAGAAGAGACAGATTCCTAAGCACTAGTCCTAAGATTTACCAAGGGGTTCCCTTAGCCACGTGCACTCTGAGTTAAGAAAGGGGGGCACATGTTCACAGTCTCAGCAGAGACCGCATAAGACATGGGACAGAAGCTGGCAGGACACATTCGCTGCCTGTTTAATCTAACATGGGTTTTATGACACCATAAGGCTGGGAGAGAAAGGACGCAGGGATGGTAATTATAAGCCTATAATTATAAGCCTATAATCCCACCACTCAAGAGGCACTCAAGAGGAAGTTGGGCCTTCCACTCTCCTCCCAGTGTGGCAGGAATTAAAATGCTAAGATGAGGGCAGGAAGGGAGACTGAAGGTCTTCAGAGCAATGTACTTTAGGCTTCTTTCATAAATACATAAAATGAATAAATGTCTTGACCTCAAACCTAAGTTCATAGGACCAAGTATTTCTGATAAACTATCACAGTATTAGAGAAACTTTGGATGGTAAATGTCATATGAAGTATTTCTCTGTCACTCTTATTAGGCTTTTGCATCCTCAAAAGAGGGGCGTGCAGAGCTGGGGACTTAACTGAGTGATAGAACACTTGCCTAGCATGTGCAAGATTTTGGGTCCAATACCTAGTACCACCAAAAAAAAAGAAAAAGAGGGAAAGAGAGAGAGAGAGAGAGAGAGAGAGAGAGACAGACAGAAAGAGAGAGAGAGAGAGAGAGAACGCTTGCGCATGTGAGCGAGGGGGGGGGGGCACATAAGCATTAAAGTAGAGTCAATGGCCTACTGATCTACTGATGCCTCTCCAGTGGTCCTGTGCTCTATCTAATAAAAGGGATGAAGAAAACCTCTCAATTTTCTTTCAGATAAGACAAGCAATTGATTCTGTGTTGCTCCAGAAAGGAAAATGCCTGGACATTACTGAAGGAAATGCAGCTCAACAGAAAGAACTGATCACTAGGGCTGGCAGGCAGCTCTGTGGAAGACAGTGAAAGAGCATGTGCCTAGTCGGTATGAAGCCCTGGGTTCGCTCTCCAGTGCTGCAATTAAATAATTAAATAAATAAATAACAACAACACTAGAATTCTAAAACTTACCACAGCGTAAGAGAAGAGAAAAACAGTATCCAGTGTCCCAAGGAAAAGAGTGGCCTCCTCCGTGGAGGGAAACAGATGGTTGCTGCTCCAGATCTGTAGGAACACAGGACAGAGACCTGTTAGTGCCCCACAGCTCTTAACGCCCTACACAATTTACCTGCACCTATTGCCATCCCCAGGGACTGGGATTTAGCTCAGTTGGTAGAGTGCTGCTCTGCAGTCTCTGACGTTCCGAGTTTGATTCCCAGCACCGCAAAATGGGAAACTGGCAACCCACTCCCAAGGCAATCCGAAACAGTCAGCCATTGAAAACCCTATGAGGGTTGCTATGAGTCAGACTCAACTCGACGGCACCTAACAATAATATGGCCATCCCCACAGAACCTGGTGATGGTGAAAAGAGCAAGGCAGTAACCTGTGGATATTAAAACACTCACAAAAAAAAAGCCAAGTGATGTGTCCAAGATCAGAGTTCCTGTGCGGAAACACTGCACATTTTCAAAAGAACAGTTATTTTTTATCTTTTTTTTGAGGAGGTGGATATTTGAGACAGGATCTCACTGTTTGCACAGGCTGGCTTGGAACTAGCTATGTAGACCAAGCTGGCCTTGAACTCATGGCAATCCTCCTGCCTCAGTCTCCCAAGTGCTGGAATTACAGGCACACACCACTATGCCCAGCTCAAAACTACTGTTGTTAAGACCAGCTTTACTTCAAATGCATTTAGAAAGTTTTTTTTTTCCTTGTTTCCCTTTTTGCAATACTCAGGGTTGAACCCAGGGCTTCACGCACACTAGGCAAGTGCTCAATTATTGACCTACACCTGCAGCCCACCATTATTCTTGAGACAGGGTCTTGCTAAATTGTGCAGGCTGCCTCTGGCCTTGAACCTACAATCTTCTTGCCTCAGCCTCTCAAGCTGCTGGGATTACAGGCATGCATCATGATGCCTGGCTGGAAATTCTTTAGCTCTTTTCTTTTTCCTTCCTTCCTACCTTCTTTCATTTTCCTTTTCTTTTTCCTCCCTCCCCTCCTTTTTGTGGTACTGTGGATTGAACCTAAGGCCTCAAGCATACTTTGCAAGTGCTCTATCACTGAGTTGCACTCCCAGCCCCTTTTTATTTTTTATCTTGAGACAGTCTCACTAAATTATACAGATTGCCTCTGTCCTCAAACTTCAGATCTTCCTGCCTCTACCTCCCCAGTCATTGGAATCACAGGTGTGCACCACCATGCCCAGCTGTAACTATTTATTTCTTTTAAACCAAAGCAGTGAAATGCTAGTGACTAAGTCAATTAAGTGAGAAGCCTGGGCATTAAATATAAATGAAGACATCTGGAAAAAATAAATTCTGATTATAATCTTTTTGTTTAAATTA
Source organism: Pedetes capensis (assembly GCA_007922755.1). NCBI lineage: Eukaryota > Metazoa > Chordata > Mammalia > Rodentia > Pedetidae > Pedetes > Pedetes capensis. Next base: position 63,156 of record VMDO01008554.1, read on the forward strand.
AACATCCAATAAATCAGAATTAAATATCCAATAAATCAGAAATTATGACCACCTCCGCTCAGGAGGAGATGTGTTTTATATACTCTTTAAAAACAATATCCCACAGATCAGAAACTGCCTGGAGCTGGGTGGCAGGAAGGGCTGACTACAAAGGGGCACAGCTAAGTTTTGGGGGGTGACACAAATGTTCTATGGTTGGATTGTGGCAGCAGTTAGAAATGTTGATTTTAGAATTAATATTCTAAAAAAAAAATCACGATCAGTATTTTTAGAAACCTCTATCTTTAACTGAAAGTAAAATCCCCAGAGCTGGGACGTAGCTCAGTGGAGGAAAAAGTCCTGGACTGAAAGTACAAAGGACTGAGAAGGGAGCTTAGCTCTCCACGAAGGCTGGTCTGCAAAGAAGTACAGGGCTCTCCAGGGAGCACTGGACTTGACTACCATAGGCCCCACCAACCCGAACTATAAAATACTCAGTCTGAAAAAACAGAATGGTGGCACCTACCTTAACAACAATTTGAGTGAGCACATAAATACCTAATGGGCTGCGGGGGTGTAGCTCAGTGGTAGAGCGCTTACCTAGCATGTGTGAGGGCCTGGGTTCAATCCTCAGCACCACAATAAGAAAGTAAATAAATAAATATGCAAGAAAGTACAAGAGCCAATGCCAGTTTCCTAAGAACTAAAAAGATAAAATGATTCCCTTAGAAGAGCCAACCCGGCAGGCCTGAGACGGGTCTCCTTACAAAGGTCTGCTCACAAGGCTGGCCCCTGCGAACTTAAAACTCCCTAAGGGGGAGCCTAACAAGGGCTCCCGTCATTCCCTGGTAAGAGTGGCACACTCTCCAGCCAGGCGTGGTGGGGCAAGCCTATAATCCCAGCACTCAAGAGGCAGAGGCAGGAGGACGTGAGTTTGAGGCCAGCCTACGCTAACGAGTGAGCTCAAGGAGAGCCTGGGATACGTAACGAGGCCCTGTCTCAAAACACAAGAGCGGCTCACTGTCTGTACCGGACAATGTGGTTCATGCTGAAGTCTTCTTTCCTTCTGAGAGTCTGGAATTTGCGGATATGCCCCACCAAGGGTGCCTGTGTAACGAGCCCCAACAAAAATTCTGGGCATGCAGGGTGCGGTGGCACACGCCTGTAATCCCAGCAGCTCGGGAGGCAGAGGCAGGAGGATCGCAAGTTCGGGAGGCAGAGGCAGGAGGATCGCAAGTTCGAGACCAGAGGCAGTCTGAGTAACTTAGCGAGACCCTATCTCAAAAAGTAAAAAAAAAAAAAATGGGCTGGAGGTGCAGCTCAGTGGTCCAGCACTTACAAAGCATGCAGGCACAAGGCCCTGGGTTCAACCCCCAGTACGGAAAAAAAAAAAAAAAAAAAAAATTCTGGGCATGAGTCTCTAATGAGCTTTAGAGAACACTTTGCATATATTGTACAGCTCATGGCCAGAAAAATCAAGCACTCCCTGAAAGGGGACCCTTGGAAGTGTGGTTTCCTACGGCTTTCAAACCCCGCGCCTTTTCCATTTACTATTACTCTGCGTCCTTTCCCTGTAATAAATCGTAGCCATGAGCATTACATGCTGCGCCCTGTGAGTCTTCCTCCTGGACCATCAAACCTGGGCTGGTCTTAGGCACTCCCAACCCAGTTTCCTAAAAAGACAGGCAGCCTTCAGCTGTGTAATCAGAAATTTAGTGCCTAAATCAAATCCTAGTTTTCTGCATATTGGTCAGACGATACAAATAAATACTTAGTGTTCTGTGTCACTAACTACAGTGGAAGGAACCAAGGATGTTTTGCCTAAACAAGAGACACTTAGGGAGATAGGTGAGAGTTCTCTTCAAAGAGCTGAATAAAAACGTAACTGATCACCTTAGAAAGCAGCAAACTTCTCCCTGCAAGTACTACAGCAGAAGCTAGGTGGTTAGCTTTCAACAATGACAAAATGCCAACAGGGAGGTTAGAGTACGTAACGTCTAAAGCCATTTCCATCATTAAGATTTGTGATTCTAGCCAGGCAGGGTGGCACACGCCTGTAATCCCAGCGGCTCGGGAGGCAGAGGCAGGAGGATCACAAGTTCGAGACCAGAGGCAGTCTGTGTAATTTAGCCAGACCCTGTCTCAAAAAGTAAAAAAAATGGGCTGGGAGTGCAGTTCAGTGGTCCAGCACTTGCAAAACATGCAGGCATGAGGTCCTAGGTTCAACCTCCAGTACCGCAAAAAAAAAAAAAGATTCGCGATTCTCAATAAACATATCTAGCAAGTCAGGTAACACTTAGACTCAGGCTGCAATCTCACACTCTATTCTTGATGTTTCCTTCTAAAAGTTCCCAATAGCCAGGCGCCATGGCAGACACCTACAATCCCAGCTACTCAGGAGAACTCAAGTTCGAGACCAGGGGCAGCTCGTGCAACTCAGTGAGACAGTGTCTCAAAATAAAAAACAAAAAAGGGGACAAGACTATGGCTCAGTGGTAGAGCAATTGTTTAGCATGCATGAGGCTCTGGGTTCAAACCCCTACTTCTGGAGGTAAAAGTTCTTGGTAACTCAAATTCCAGGGAAACCGTATGGAACACCAGTGCTAGGACGGAAGTACCATAAGGACAGGCTCTCTCTTTTTTAAAATCTTCTAGGCCTTTATTTATTTATTTTGGCCTTTATTTATTTATAATCTCAGTGTCTAGGACAGTGTTTACATAAGATTGGTGCCCAATAAGTAACTGACTAACTTATTTACACGTGGGGGATACGCCTCCAAATGTCTGTCAATTTAGGACGGGTTCAAATAGGGAAAATAATCCAGGGCCTTGCACCTGCATGCTTTGCAATGGGTTAAAATAGGGAAAATAATCCAGGGCCTTGTGGCTGCATGCTTTGCAAGTGCTGGACCACTGAGTTGTGCCCCAGCGTTTTTTTTTTTTTTTTTTTTTTTTTTTTACTTTTTGAGACAGAGTCTTGCTAAATTACGAAGACTGCCTCTGGTCTCGAACTTGCAATCCTCCTGCCTCCGCCTCCGAGCTGCTGGGATTACAGGTGTGCGCCACCGTGCCCAGTGGGAAAATAATTTTTAAGAAGAATTCGAGGGCAATCTGGCCATGACATCTGTTACCTGACTCATCGTCAAGGTTGATCTAGATGATCTGGCTCACTAAGTGGATGTCTCCTTCCTCTGTCACCACTACACATGCACCCCTCGCGAAGCTTTGTGCTCAGTCTATGAGGACAACCATCCTCGATAGAGGAAGATCGTGCTTTGGTCAAGGGTGTATCAGTAGCTGTGCTCTCCCGCTAGAACCTTTAAAAAAGCACTCAAGAAATAAAACATGCTGCTGGGCATGGTGACACCTGCCTGTGATCCCAGCACTCTGGAGGCGGAGGCGGGAGGATCAGTGGGAGTTTGAGGCCAGCCAGGTCTACATAGTAAATTCCAGGCCAGCGTGGACTTCACAGCAAGGGAAGGAGGGACGGAGGGAAGAAGGGAGAGAGGGAAAGGAAGGAAGGGAGGGAGGGAGGAATATTAACAGGATAGCTATAATTCCACATAAGTAGAATTTAAGAAATGTGGTAAAGACTGAGTCAAGCAGATCTGTGCATTAAGAAAGGGTATTGTAAGCTGGTCAGGATGACAGACACCTGTAATCCCAATGACTCAGGAGACTGAGGCAAGAGGACTGTGAATTCAAGGCCAGAGGCAGCTATGTGACTTAGAGACCCTGACAAAAACGGCTTGAGAAGAATTTAGGGGTGGGCACGGTCCCCCTCCTTAGAGCCATCCTAGCACTCTTCTCTGCTTACCTCTGCAGGCAGTTCAAGTGATGTGTTAAAAGCATTTGGGGTCCACTGCTTGGAGATACTGACTTTGACATTGCTGAATGTTTTTCTTGAAGCATGGAGCAAGGAGTAACTACAAAACAGGAGAAATACCACTGAGTAGCAACAAAAACGGCGTTCAATAAAATCACAGCTGTAGATCCATTTGTTTTACTCAATTTTAGAATTCTTTATCAAAAAAAGGACTGCTTTATAAAAACTAGCAATTGAAAGTCTCTGCTAAAAAAAAAAAAATAACTAGTTGTCTTCATTGTGAGTCCCCATTCATGACATCCCTGATACCGCATATGACTCAACCCACCTTAAGTCACGGTGCTAATTCTATAAAGAATTTTAAGTGTTGGTTGGGTATGGTGGCTCACACCTATAATCTCAGCAACTCAGGAGGACAAAGGCAAGATTTTGAGTTTGAGACCAGAGGCAGACTGAGTAACTTAGGGAGACGCTATCACAAAATAGGGGTTGGGATTTAGCTCAGCTGGTAGAGCGCTGCGCTGCAGTCTCTTGAGGTCCCGAGTTCAATTCCTGGCAATCCACTCCCATGGCAATCCTGAAACAGTCAGCCACTGAAAACCCTATGAGGGTCACTATGAGCCAGATACCGACTCGACGGCACCTAACAACAACAACAACAATCGCAAAATAAAAAGTAACAGCTGGGCAAAGTGGTACACACCTTTAATCCAAGAGACTCAGGAGGTGGAGGGGGAGAGGATTGAAAGTTTGAGGCCACAGACCGCCTGTGTAACTTAGCAAGACCCTGTCTCAAAATACAAAGTAAAAAGCAGGCTAGGGGTACAGCTCAGTAGTTGAGCACTTGCAAAACAGATGTGTGAGGCCCTACATTCAACTCCCCAGTAGTGCAAAAAATAAATAAATACAAAGCAAAAAATTAAAATAAAAAAGGCACCAGGGGTGCAGCTCAGTAGTATAGCATTTGCAAAGCACACAAGCACAAGGCCCTGAGTTCAATCCCTGAGTACTGCAGAATAAAAAAGAGTAAGTCTTTCTCAACCATTAAACACTCGCTGCATTAGTTATTCAGTAGCTTTTTCCTGGGATCCTTGTCTTTTCCTCACATTGATGCCTGCCCAAGCCCCTCACAAATGGATAGCCCTTAAGCTAAGCAGCCAAATTATCTAGCAACTCTTACATAATTAGAGAACCATCTTCCTAGTTTCTGCCTTTTGGGGAAAAAAAATAAGCATTTGTGGTGCCTTGAAGTAAGGATTAATAATATACAAAATCTACTCAGAAAAGACATATGAATAGTTGAATAACAGTGTCATAACTAACATGCACCTAACACCAAATGGCTCGATTTATGATATGTTACTACAGAAAACCAGTCAAGGCTACGGAATCACAAACATGGACAATTTCTTCAGTTATGCCGACTAGTCAGGGGCTGCTAACACTCAGGTCTCACGGATGATACCAGAGTTCCTTATAATGTCCCACATCGTCCTTACTGCTCAAGGTGGCACAGGACATCCCCTGGATATGCATATCCTTTGCTCTCAAGCTCCTGATTTCAACAAATATAGCACTTCATATCTGCTTAGGGTTTCCCAACCTCTGCACTATTGACAAAAATATTCTCGGGTATGGGGGGCTATCCTGTGCATGTCTGCAGCCATACCACCCTAGCACCCAATCTCGTCTTACCATGGAAGCTAAGCAGGGGTCAGCCTGGTTAGTCCTTGGTTGGGAGACTGCCTGGAAATACCAGGTGCTGCAGGCTAGGGAGAAGGACATTGGCAGCCCACTCCCCAAACAATCATCCGTTGAAAACCCGACACAGGGTTGCCATGAGTGGGACCCGACTCAACGGCACCTAGCAACAACATCCTGTGCTTGGTGGGATGGTTACAGCATCCCCAGTCACTGACGCTGGATGCAAATGGCGCCTCTTCCCCTATCAAGACCCTCAAAAATGTTTCCAAACTGTCAAATGTCCCCTGCAGGGCAAAATGGTCCTTGAAAATGACTGTACTAGAGCCACCCAAGAGTACCAGAGGGGCACCGAGCACAGTGGCACACAGCTGTAATCCCAGCATTCCAGAGGGAGCAGCAGAAGGATCACGAGTGCAAGGCCAGCCCAAGCTATGTAGTAAGTTCAAGGCTAACGTGAGCTATGTAGTGAGAATCTGTCTCAAAAAAGAAACACAAGGACTCAGGTCGTAGTGGTACAGCACTTGCCTAGCATGGACAATGCCCTAGGTTCAATCCCCAGCAGCACAAAAAAGAAATGAAAAAGGGCTTGGGGGTGTAGGTCAGTGATTAAGTTCAGGCTCAGCATGTACAAAGCATGCTGGGGTCTGAGCCCCAACACCAATATGATTAATTAAAATGTTGAATTATGAAGGTGGCATTAAATATTTAGGAAAAAAAAATACAACAGAGGGCTAGGGTGTAGTTAAATAGGAGAATATACGCTCAGCATGTGCGAGACCCTGGATTTAAGTCCCAGGACCAAAAACAAAACAAAAAAAGTACAATAGAAGGAAAAACTATTTCATTGGAAGCCTGTGCCTATCAGCGCATTAGACACTATCCATGCAGTATCTCCCTCAAAACACACACAAAAAAGCCAGGCATGGTGGTGCCTGCCTGTAATCTCAGCATTCAGGAGACTAAGACAGGGGGATCAATGCAAATTTGAGGCCAGCCTGGGCTACACAGGAAGTTCCAGGCCAGCCTGGGATACACAGCAAGACTCTGGCAAAACAAAAAAACACCACCACCAAAAAAAAAAAAACAAAAAAACCCCCCCAAAAAACCCCAAAGCAAAAGAACAACTTTAGCAAGCTGCTACCTGAAGAAGGTGAGCAGGAACACGACGAGATGGTGATGGCTGAAGTGGGTGAGCAGAGACCCTCTCTGAAGAACGGGTGGCCAGGCCATTGTCTTCCTGGCTCTCCCTGTTACGCTGACCTTCAAGTTTGGATTGTGAACGATTTACATCATTTCTTCTTTCTGGAAAAATAAAACACATTATTAACATTATCTAAAAGAAAAGAAAGATCATCCAAATTATCCAAAATAGATTTTTTTTTTTTTTTTGCAGTATTGGGGGTTGAATCCAGGGCCTCCCACATACTTTGCAAGTGCTCTATCACAGAGCTGCACCCCCAACCCCCAGGCATTTCAGTTCTTCTGAGTTGCCTTTTTTTTCCTTTGTTCATTTTTCTATAAGAATTAGTGATTTCTCAGTTCTAGAATTCTCTTAGGATATAACCTTTTGTCAAGCCCTCTCCTCCTCTGCCCCAGGACTAGCCAATCATGTAATTCTCAATCCAGTTTTCTGGGGTCAAGTAGCCCATGATATTGTTTTCCTTCCAAGGCCTGATTATGTTCTGACTGGTCATAAATCTGATTGATTAAGGTTTTACAAAATCTGTTCTGGAGCCAGACACAGTGGTACACACCTATGATCCCAGCAAATAGGGAGGCTGAGGCAGGAGGACTGCAATTTCGAGGCTAGAGGCAGCTGAGTAACTTAGCAAGAAGACCCTGTTTCAAGATAAAAATTAAAAATGGACTAGGACTGCAACCCAGTGGTAGAGCACTTGCAAAGTATGGGCAAGGCCCTGGGTTCAATCTCCCCAGTACCACAAAAAAAAAAAAAAAAAAAAAAGAAAAGAAAAGAAAAGAAAAGAAGTGAATTGTGTTAGCCATAAAGCAGCAGGGAGAGAGGGAGGGCCGCTCCCCCAGCACCTCCTTCCACACTTCTGCTAGCTTCTCATTTGACTGTGGCCCCATTTGTCTGTACTCTCTAAAAACTGCATCCACTTCTGACATCTAAAGCAACTAAAATTAATGTCTCCACTGACGAGTCTGCAGAAACCTAAAGATGAATAGGGGATGATTCAATAAAATGGCATGTCCACATGACTGAATATTATATAATCATTTGCCATGGATTAAAAATCTTTTCATGGGCTGGAGATGTAGCTCAGTGGCAGAGCGCTTGCTTATTAGCATACACATGGCCATGGGTTCCATCCATGTGTATTAATGACATTAGCAAATGCCACGTGAACTACGGACTTACAATCAATTCAATTCTGTTTATAGAAAATTTACAAATGGGTAATAAACTAATTCTCTCTGGGTAGCCAAATTATGGGGAATGTTGATTTCCTTCTATTTTCCAAAAAATTCTATCACAGATATGTATATTATTTCTATAATTAGGTGGGAAACATCCACAGCATTAGAAAAATCCTATAAATTGAGCCCAGTGTGGTAGCACATGCCTGTAATCCCAGCTCCCAGGAGGCAGAGGCAAGAGGAACACAAGTTCAAGGCCAGTGTGGCCTAGATAGTGAGACTCTTGTCTTGTTGTTGTTGTTAGGTGCTGCTGAGTCGTATCCGACTCATGGTGACCCTCAGAGGGTTTTCAATGGTTGATTGTTTTGGGATTACCTCAGGAATGGATTGCCATGTCCTTCTCCCATTTTTGCAGTGCTGGGAATCGAACTTGGGACCTCAGAGACTGCAGAGCAGCGTTCTACCAACTGAGCTAAATCCCAGCCTGACCCTGTCTTAGGGGAAGAAGAAGAAAAAAAAAAAATTTTTGTAACTTACCTGATCTGCATATTAAGGGAAAATTTCAACAAAATGACTTGCGCGATATACTTCAACTGTCAACCTAGCAGACAAATGCAAGAGCTTCCAGTAGTTAAAACAGAGAAGAGCCAAGGATATAGCTCAGTGGAAGAGCACTTGCCTAGCATGCACTAGGCCCTGGGTTTGACTTTCCAACATCACAAAAAAATAAAAATAACACACATAATCACAGGGCTTTGCTTTCAAGTACAGGTTCACTGTTACGGGTTTTCACAAGCCATGGCTTCCTAGATGCACCCAAGCCCCAACAGCCAAGAGACCCAGAAGAAAGGCCATTCCTGTAACTTTGTGTTTTGTTTGTTAGTTTGTTTGGCTGGTTGGTTGGTGTTTTGAGACAGGATCTCACTGTGTAGCCCAGGCTGGCCTGGAACTCAAGTCAATCCTCTTGCCTCAGCCTCCTGAGTGCTGGGATTACAGGTGTGTGCCACTGTGCCTGGCCATTCTTGTAACTTTATTTTATTTTATTTTCATTTTCATAATTTTAGGTAAAAGGAAAGTAAAGACAAAAAAAGGGAGTGATCTTTCCCACACATTGTACTGGGTTATGTGGACACCTGCACAACAAAAGACTGGTTAACAAGAGAAAAAGTGTGATAAACTTGTCTAATCATAGCTTTACACGATCTGGGAGACTTCAGATCAAACATGGGAAGACCCAGGGTGAATTACCCATTTTTATGCTTACGTTCACTACAGCAGGGACACCACGTAGAAATACAACTGGACAAAATGGGTACGACCTTAAAGCAACAGATGGGGAAGCGAGTAGGCCTCTCCAGACTCTTCCTGGCCTCTCACTTGTAGCCTTCCTTCCTTCTAGTATTGGACAGGGCCCTTTCTGGAATGGGGGAGCTTATGACCTATCAAAAAAGTATGTCAAGCTGGGCATGGTGGCGCACGCCTGTAATCCCAGCAGTTTGGGAGGCAGAGGCAGGAGGATCGCAAGTTCGAGACCAGAGGCAGTCTGTGAAACTTAGCGAGACCCTGTCTCAAAAAGTTAAAAAATGGGAAGTTCACTAGAGGTAAAGCAACAGATGGGGAAGCGAGTAGGCCTCTCCAGACTCTTCCTGGCCTCTCACTTGTAGCCTTCCTTCCTTCTAGTAAGGGACAGGGCCCTTTCTGGAATGGGGGAGCTTATGACCTATCAAAAAAGTATGTCAAACTGGGCATGGTGGCGCACGCCTGTAATCCCAGCAGTTTGGGAGGCAGAGGCAGGAGGATCGCAAGTTCGAGACCAGAGGCAGTCTGTGAAACTTAGCGAGACCCTGTCTCAAAAAGTTAAAAAATGGGAAGTTCACTAGAGGAAAAGTTTCTACCTTAAACAGAACTGGAACCCAAGGACATATAGAAAAATATTACCAAGTAAATAACAGAGAAGACTGAGATGGGGAGGTTGGGGGGGAGGGAAGCATACAAGAGGGTAAGGGGGAAACTATATGAATAATGTACATCAAAATGCATATATGGAAATGTCACAGTGAAAAGCATGTCAGAATAAATCACATTAAGGTGTGCATTAAAAATTTCCAATACAAAAAAAAAGTAAAAAATGTGCTGGGGGTACAGCTCAGTGGTCCAGCACTTGCAGAGCATGCAAGCATGAGGCCCTGGGTCCAACCCCCAGTACCACAAAAAAAAAAAAAGTATGTCAGAGAATTTCCTTCTGGTCACCTCTTACACAGAAAGGTGGGAGAAAGTGTGCCAGGCATGGTGGCGCACGCCTGTAATCCCAGCAGCTCGGGAGGCAGAGGCAGAAGGATCACAAATTCGAGACCAGAAGCAGTCTGCATAACTTAGTGAGACCCTGTTTCAAAAAGCAAAAAATGGACTGAGGGTGCAGCTCAGTAGTCCAGCACTTGCAGAGCATGCAGGTGCAAAGCCCTGGGTTCAACCCACAGAACCACAAAAAAAAAAAAAAAAAAAAAAGTGGGAGAAAGAGCAATATGTTTAGTTTTACAGCTTTGACAGGGGAGAAAAGAGTTCTAGTTTCTATGACCCCCCCTTTGGGAAGAAAAATTCTAGTTTCTATAGTCTGTCTTTGAGGGAGGGTGAGCAACAGGAGATAAGACAGAAAAAGGTCAGTGAGAGAGACTTTACTTTCTTATAGGCCTGCTCCTGACACTTCTGCTTTGGGATGTCATTTCCTGAGCCCTACCATGAACAGAGGTCATTGAAATGACAGATGCATCATAGTCGTATCACCTGCTGGCTATGAGCCCTCAGACACGTCATCTCTGTAAGTCACAGATGGTCGTCTGTAAAATGGCCCATCTCCTTTGACAGTTGTGAGGCCAAAATACACAATATATGCAGAACATTACAATACTTAGCTCCTGATCTGCCCAGGATAATCCCAAATCAGGAGAATCAGGCTGATTTCATTTTAAAATCATTCCTTCCGAAAAATTTGAACAAATTCACAAGCAGAGTTAAGATGATAAAACTCCACTCATGAAATGTAAGTAAACTTTCTGTCTATAATTCCAGAAGTTACAAAAACAAGAGTTAGTACTGCTAGTAAAATCACCTCCACCCCAAATGTTAAACAAGAAACCCAAATGCAACAACCCAAAGCTTGAACCATTCTCTAGGAATTACAGCTCTTTGTTTGTGGGGGTGAAAAGGGTTAGCTTGGTTGGTTGGTTGGCTGGGTTTTGTTGTTGTTTTGTTTTTTTATTTTGCAGTGCTGAGGATCAACCTCAGGGCATGGTATGGGCTAGGAAAGTGCTCTACCACTGAGCTACATCCCCAGCAAGAATTTACAGCTCTTTGAAGTGAACACATTCCACAGCAAAACTGGGCCACATGTGGGGCGCACACCTGTAATCCCAGCAATTCAGGAGGCTGAGATAGGAAGATCAAGGCCAGAAGCAGCCTGTCCAATTTAGCAAGACCTTGTCTCAAAACAAAAAATAAAAAAGGCGCAGAAGGTGTGGCTCAGTGGTAGAGCGTTGCCTAACATGCGCAAGGCCCCCACCCCCCACACTACAGAAAAAAAAACACTATACTAAGTACTTCAGAAACAGGCACAGGATACAAAACTCAAAAACTGATCAGGTACAATAACAATTCCAAAAAGATATGTGCTAACACCTTGAGATAACATTGCTCTGGCAATACCAGTTGTGTAACTCCGGCCTCTACAGTTACACCAGTAGCTTTAAATGACAACTGAGACATCTGAGACCATGTGGTGTTAGTTTCTAAATAAATGATCTTTTTCTAGCTTCAGAGATGAAGAAGAAAAGGCCTAATAAGTACACCGGGAAGACAGTTTTAAACAGCCACCTGCTTTGGGCACAATGCCATGTGAAATGAATACTATTAGACCATTTACTCCTCTGTGATTATAATAATTAAAAGAACACCTCGAATATATAATCCTGCACATCACAAAGATGACTCCAATCGGGTATGAGCTAGGAGCCCAGGAAGCACAGGAGTTTTTTTGCCAAGTCTGAATCATCCAGTATGTGTTGCTTTCTGCCGACTGCTTTTTTTAATCCTCTAAACACAGACTGAACAAATGTCTAAAATCTTTCAAGTAAAAGTGATTCTGTTATAATGAATAAAACTAAATTTCTTTTCAGAGTCTCTGGAATTCATAGCAGTTTGTCATGCACTATTTTCACAATCAATGAACACTGGGTGCATAACTATCAGGGGACAGCAGTGTTAAAAATCAGCTTTTCTTACAGTCTTGTTTTTGGTTTTGTTTTGTTTTGTTTATGAAACATGTCGCATTGTATAGCCAGACTGGCCTGGAACTCAACTAATTCATAACTATATAGCCCAGGCTAGCCTCAAACATGGGATCCTCCTACCTCAGCCTCCTGAGGAGTGGGGTTACAGGCATGTACCACTAATGCCTTGCTTTTTTTTTTTTTTTTTTGGCTTTTTCAGACAGGCTCTTGCTATGCAGCCCAGCCTGACCTCAAACTTACAATCCTCCTGCTTCGTCCTCCCAAGTACTTGAATTACATGTGTGGACTACCACACCTGGCTACATGATAGTATTTTTTAATTCTAGGGAGCTGGAGATGTAGCTCAGTGATAGCATGCTTCTTTAGCATGCGCAAAGCCCTGGGTTCCACATCCCAGACAAGCAGCAGGGTTGGGGGGTCTTTCCCATCAATAAGATCCAGAAGCATTGAGCCATGTTCTACATTTTAAAACAAGTTCACAATCACTAACTTAGGTGACACCTAAGTGTCACCAGCCTCTAATCCCAGAGACTTGGGAGGCTGAGGCAGAAGGACTGAGAGTTCGAGGCAGCCTCCACAACTGACACCCTGTCTCAAAACAAAAAATAAAAAAAGGGCTGGGGGTGCAGTTCAGTGGTAGAGCCCTTGCCTAGCCTGTGAGAGGCCCTGAGTTCAACCCCCCATACTGCAAAAAATAAATAAATAAATAAAATAATAATAATAATAATAATAATAAATAAAAACAGTACTTTCCAGATACGAATACAATATTGTGCAATCCATGCTGGATAAAGTATGACTTCACACTGCACAACATCCATACAGAAGGGAATCTTACCCTATTCAGTGCTGCTTTGGGATATACTGGTAACATTTCCCTACAGTGTTCTTCCTACAATCCTACCTTCAACAGAGATATTCAGAGTTCATTCCAACTCAAATACAATAACATTCTACAGGTGTCTTGTATTAGGAACACTGCGAAGAAAGTCCACTGCAAAGGGGAAAGGGGTGGCCTGGTAGGAGAAGAGATACCATACAACCGCACCCAGCCCATCCTTTACCGTGCTTTCCCGAAACCCAGAGAGATGGCTGATGAACTCCATGGCCTTATAGGCTCCTGGCTGCGCCCCCTCACCCCCAGGCCTCTCAAGAAGTGTAGGGAAGAATTGGGAGGAAATTGGCAAAAACTCCCACACTGGGAAAATGGCGTTTGAATATCTGGTTTGTAAGCTAGAAATCTAGGGAAAATGAAAGTAACCTGGTTGCATGTTTGTACAAAACCCTTCCTGATTGGACAATTGGACTGAAAGCTGATTGGCTCAGGCCATTCCATGGGTGAACTATATAAAGAGCTGCGCTGCGGCAGCTCAACCTCTTTTTGGCACGGCCTTTCTGGCATCCCTTTCTGCGCCTTCTCGCCTGTCCCTGCCCGGACCACAGATGAGGACGCGCCTCTCCCGCTGCTCTCCCCCGGACCTTCGGTGAGGAAATAATGCTCTCCCGCTGCAATCCTCAACAAGGAAAAGAACCTGCTCTCCGTCTGATCACCAAGGAAGCAACAGCTGTCTCCTCCTGACCACCGAGACGACCAACACAGGTGTTTGCCCCTGGAAGGCAAAAGCACCTGAGGCTTTTCCTTTCTCCCGTCTCCTCTGGGGTCCTGAGGGCCGCAGGAGTCTGTGCCCCTCACCTGAGGGTCCCGAATGAATTGTGTTTAGTATCTATGTGCGCGGTGGGGCAGCCCGTCCGAACCTCCAGGCCGGACCGGGAGGCACGTGCCCCACATAGATTTGGCGCCTGAACGTGGGGCCCAACATAGTTGGTGCCTGAACAGGGACCCAACAAAGAAGCAACCTTCCTCTCACACCTGTCTCAAGGAAACAACAGGTCCACGCTCTGATTGTCCGCATGGCCACTTCCAAACCATTTTCCTTCTTGCAAGACCCCAGGTCCACTGAAACTCATGCCCTGGGCTTTACTGCCTGCTGCCCCCTCCCAAAGGGTCCCCCTAGGACTACCCCTCTGCTGTGGGCAACTCCTATTCCAAGTGCCCCCCCCCCACTGCTTCCAGAGCATTCCAGCAGCCAGGTGGATAAGCTCAACCCCTCAGCCTATCAGTCTTGCATCCTCTTCACCCAATCTTCCCTCTACCCCCAATAAGCTCCACTTTATGGGCCAAACCCAGGCCCACCATCAGCTCCCGAACTGCATTTCAAACATCCTACTTGTTTGCTGCCTACAGCCACAGCCCTGCAGCATCCGATCCCGTCAGATCTCAGAAGCTAAGCAGGGTCAGGCCTGGTTAGTACTTGGATGGGAGACCGCCTGGGAACACCAGGTGCTGTAGGCTTGGAGGAAGGACCCGGCAACCCACTCCTAAAAATCAGTCCACCACTGAAAACCCCATGAACAGCAGAGAAGCACTGATGATAGTGTTTCACCTGTTGTAAGCAGGGTCGCTAGGAGTCAGATACCGACTCAACAGCACCTAACAACACTTCCTTGCTGGGGCTAGGATTTAGCTCAGTTGGTAGAGCACTGTTCTTGCAGTCTCTGAGGTCCCAGGTTCAATTCCCAGCACTGCAAAATCCACTGCTGAGGTAATCCCGAAGCAATCAGCCATTGAAAACCCTATGAGGGACGCTATGAATCAGACCCCACAAGATAGCACCTTGTAACAACTTCCTTGCCTTCCAGATGGCTGACTCTTCTTTTTTTTTTTTGGAGGGGGGATACTGGGGGTTGAACCCAGGGTCTCACAGTTGCATGCTCTGCAAGTGCTGAACCACTGAGCTGCACCCCCAGCCTTTTTTTTTTTTTTTTTTTTAAGTTTTTGAGACAGGGTCTCGCTAAATTACGCAGACTGCCTCTGGTCTCGAACTTGCGATCCTCCCGCCTCCACCTCCTGAGCTTCTGGGATTACAGGCATGCGCCACCACACCCGGCAAACGGCTGACTTTTAATACCCCACACTCACACACTCATTTCACCCCAACCAGGCTCCAGATTGGTAGCCCCAGGATTGTGGCCACCATCCACCACACTCCCCGCAGCCTCATTCCCCTCCTTACCAACTCAGAATGTGTGCTATCTCCCCAACACCCCTTTTCTTCTCCCCGGGCTGGCCCATGCAGCTGGGTTCTGCCAAGGAAAAAAATCATACAAGCAGCCTGACTTCAGATTCAAACCACAAACCTCAAAAGGCAGGCAACACTGCCCAGCACGCCCACTGAACTTCCCCAACAGCTGCATCTCCTCAACCTCTGCCGCAGCACTTCCACACTTCGCCTCGCCAACTCCCAACGCCTTGCTCTGCCCTCATCCAGTACCGTGGCTCTGTGACAACAACCCCCAGGTTTATGGCTCCACTGCAGATCCTCGGGGGTTTCAGCTGGCCACTTGATACCCCTCCATAGATCTAAAACAGAATTTATTTCTCCCTCCAATTCATCCCCTCTCCTAGAACTCCCCACCTCCGAAACAGTACGTGCCTCCTAGTCAGCCAAGGTAACCACGATGTAGCTTTTATTTCTCCTTTTCTCGCAGCTTCCACATCCCGCCCATTACTAAGCACAGGCCTCTTCGCCTCCAAAATACACGCAGATTCACCCCTCTCCACCCTAAGACAAACTGCCAACATCTTCCACCTGCCTACTTCAACAGCTTCTAGCAGGGTTTCACCCTTACACACCTACCCCAACGCCCAACCAGTTTTCACACAACAGCCCAATATATATTCTAAATCCTGAATCAAGGCTTGGGGTGTAGCTCAGTGGTAGAATGCTTGCCTAGCATGTGCAAGGCCCTGGGTTCAATTCCCAGCGGTGGGAGGAGGAGTGCAGATTCTTCTAACAACCCTTTGATGGCTTCCTAAGACACCCAGAAACACGGACTCTTTGCACGACCTGCCAAGTTGGTCTACTCTAGTCCTCGGCAGGAAAAGAGGGTGGTTATGGAGTAGGGAGCACAGACCTGAAGCTTGGGATGGTGCAAAGAGGTTCTGGATGACAAAGGGGCCTGCCTGAGGTGACTGAGTTGGAGAGGCTGAGGTTTGTTTTCACTATTTTATTAATTTTCAGCTGGCAATGTATCAGGTAGACAAGTTAGCTAGCATTTCATCACTGTGACAAAATACCTGGCATAAACAACTTAAGGGTAAAGGGATTTATTTTGGCTCACAATTTCACAAGTTTCAGTTCATGCTCACTTGGCTCCACTGATTCTGGGTCTACGGGGAAGCAGACAATCATGGTGGAGGAAACCTGCTCACCTCATGGCAGCCAGGGAGCAGAGAGCTGCAGGAAGGGCTAGGAACAACACGTACCCTTCAGAGGCACACCCTCAGGGAGTCCTTTCCTCCAACCAGGCCCTATGTCCTAGTAGCCCACTCAGTATGAACTCATCAGTGGATTAACCCACTGATGAAGTTGGCGCCCAATCACCTCTCAACAGTGCCACTAGCTAGGGACCTCGCTTCAACACATGTGCCTTCTGAGGGACCCTTCATATTCAAACGTTGTTGTTGTTAGGTGCTGTCGACTTGGTGACTCATAGCGACCCTCATGGGGTTTTCAATGGCTGTTTCGGGATTGCCTTCGGAGTGGATTGCCAGGCCCGTCTCCCATTTTTGTGGTGCTGGGAATCGAACTCGGGACCTCAGAGACTGCAGCGCAGCACTCTACCAACTGAGCTAAATCCCAGCTCCATATTCAAACATACATAACAGTAAAAAACTCAAGACACAAGCCAAACGCAGTGGCACATCCCCACGACTTGGGAGGTAGAGGCAGGGGGATCGCACGTTCAAGGCCAGAGGCAGGCCGTGTAACTTAGCAAGACCAGCTCAAGATTAAAAAAAAAAAATTAAAAAGGGGCTGGGGGTTCAGCTCAGTGGTAGAGTGCTTACAAAGGTATGTGTGAGGCCCTGGATTCAGCCTACCAGTACCAAAAAGAAAAAAGAAAAAGAAAAAAGCAAAATTCAAGCCACAAAAGTAGACAGCGAAGTCTCCTTCCTCTGTGTCCAGCCAGCCTGACCTACCAGGTTCTTTCACATTCTTGCAGAATCCATACCTCTGCACTCTTCCTAGGCATAGCCCCCTCACACACACTTTACTGATAAGAGTGTTACCCTCACACACTCAAAGGAGAAGGGCACTGGATGGGCCATTATCTCACCTCCCGGAACTCAGTTATTATACTTGCAAAGTAAAACAAATTATGTGCACTAAAAGTATCAGAGGTAGATAGGAAAGTATTAAAAGGATAGCTGTGTTCACTATTTTCAGTATTGTATATGTTATAAGTTAGCAACTCAATGCTCAACACTTAAACAAGGATCCTTTTTACCCTGCATTGATTTGAAGCCACTTACCTATAACACATAAATCCTTTTTATTTAAAACTCAAGTCTAACTGGGCATGGTGCTGCATACCTGTAATCCCAGCACAGGGAAGGCTGAGACAGGAGAATTGCAAGTTCAGGGCCAGCCTGGGCTACATATTGAGACCTAATCTCACAAAACACACACACACACACACACACACACACACACACACACACTCTCTCTCTCTCATATTCTCTCTCTCTCTCTCTCTCTCTCTCTCTCTCTCTCTCTGTGATACCCAGGGCTTGCACATACTTTGCAAGTGGCCTACCACTGAGGTGCAACTGAGTCCCTGCTAAATTACATAGGCTGCTTCTGTCCTTGAACTTGTGATCCTCCTGTCTCCACCTCTGCAGTCACTGGGATTATAGGTGGGTACCAAGGTATCTGGCAATTTTTCTCTCTTCTTAAGTTGTCTCATTACTATAGATGCTAAGCACTTATATGTCTGTAAAATTATCTTATTTCAGGGTTCTTAGAACTACACTCTTCCTGTTTTTCTCTTTTTGAATATATTCCAAAGGATAAAAATCTTGGGACTGGGAGTGTAACTCAATGATATAGAGTGCAGGAAGCTCTAAATTCAATCTCCAGCTCAAACAGACAGACACACAGACACACAGATAAAAATCTGTCCCTCTTCCAGACAAAGCACTTAAAATCACATTAACAGTCACTGCAATGACAAGTCATTATCACTGATGAACAGGAACCAATTAGAATCGTACACACTTGCTCCAGACAGCTAAAGAGCAACAACACATCACTCTGACATTACTTTCATAAAAAGGGTCATTTTCTTAGGTAGAGATTAAGAAATCAAAGATTAAGAGAAAAATAGTGTCATTCAAGCCAGGCGCGGTGGCACAGGACTGTAATCCCAGAGGCTCGGGAGGCGGAGGCAGGAGGATCACAAGTTCAAGTCCAGAGGTAGTCTGGGTAATTTAGCAAGACCCTGTCTCCAAAAAGTAAAAAAAATGGGCTGGGAGTGCAGCTCTGTGGCCCAGCACTTGCAAAGCATGCAAGCACGGGGACCTGGGTTCAACCCCAAGTACCGCAAAAAAGTGTCATCCAAGGAACAAAGCCTGGCATGGACCCAAAAGGGCATTAAATTCAGGTTGAAATCCAAGACCCTCCACTTATTTAATTTCTTTGAGCCTCAACCTCCTCTTTTAAGTATTAAATGAAACAATTTATGGAGCTCTTAGTAGAGAGCCTGTTACACAGGAAACATCTAACAAACGGGAAAGAAAGAATTAAAGAGACAAAGCAGTGAAGACATTCTCTACAGCAACTGTTTCACAAACACATAAATCTGTGTGAAGGTAGATATGAAGCAGTAAGCAAAGAGGATAGCAATTACGAGTCTGATTTTGCTCACCCGGAGAGATATGCTTCCCATAAACATTTCAATAAGTTACTACGAGATCGCCGAAGACCTTACACTTGGGGAAACACCAAAATGTAAATGAACACTTTCCCATTACCCTCGGTCAAAATTAGGAATAAACAGACCACACTCTGCAATTACGAACAGTGAGCGAATGACGAATAAGCAACAGAAGCCAAATCCTTGATTGAGATCATGGTCTCCACCAGCAAACAAAACCTCGTTTCTCCACCAAGACCCCCGTCTCTGTCTTTGGCTTCGCCACATCAGTTCCAAAAAGCCTCGCCGCCCCTCTTGAAACGCATCCCCTCAGCTGGTCTAAACGATCAGCCCTTCTCTCGTTTTTGTTTTTTCCTTCTTCTGAAGTCCCAACCTCCCAAGCTCAGACGCCAGCTTGGCGGGTCGGTCGAGGGGCACAAAAGCCCCTGCTGCCGCGTGGGTTCGGAGCCGGCCGCCGGGTCTCCCCGAGGCCCTTTCCTCCCGCTGCGATCCCCGGCGCCCCCAGGACCCTGCAGCGGCGGTGACCGCACGGAGAAGCCCAGGCCCGCGCGGGGATCCGGACGGGAGCGACCTGCCCGCTCCGTGCGCGGCGCCACACCCACCAGCCGCCAGCATCCCCTGCCCCGAGCAGCCCACCAGCCCCCTGCAAGTCCCTGGGGGCCCCAGGCTCAGCAGAGCGGGGCCCCGCACGCCGGGCTCACGCACCCAAGACCAGCGGCAGCAGTCGCGCGCTCCGGCCCCCGCGGCACCGCCCCGCCCGAGCCCAGCCGCTGCCCGCCGCCCCCGCCGCCACCTCACCCTTCGCGCGGCCGCCGGGGCTTCCGGGAGCTCACGTGACCGCTCGGCCCGAGGCACCCCGGGAGCTGTAGTCGCCGCGCAGCCTCACCTGCGGGCGGCGGGCTGCGAGCCGTGAGCCCCGCCTTGCACCGCTGCGCTCCGCGCTGGCAGCAGCGAAGACGTTCGCGAGCTCCGCCGCTGCCAGGTGGGACGTCGGCCTCTGTTCTTCGTCTTTACAAAAAGTAGCGGCGGGTGGCGCACGCCTGTCATACCGGCGAGTCCAGAAGCGGAGGCAGGAGGCAGGAGGCAGAAGGATCCCGGGTTCGAGGCCAGAAGCAGCTTGCGTAGTTTCGCGAGCCCCTGTCTCAAAATATAAAGTAAAAAAATGGACTGCGGGTGCAACTCAATGGTAGAACACTTGCAAAGTATGCGTGAGGCCTTGGGTTCAACACCCAATACG